>SNQJ01S0056939.1:54138-71527 GCA_010110895.2 Picea sitchensis
TTCAGCTGGTGGAGCTTCTGCAGGGGGGGCTTCCGCAGGTGGAGGGGCTTCAGCTGGTGGAGCTTCGGAGGGCAGAGGCGCTTCAGCTGGTGGAGCTTGGGCAGGTGGTTGTTCTGCTGCTGGTGGATCTGGAGGCTTAATGGGCTCATCAAAATAATAGATCTTAAGCCCTAAAACCCCTTTGATTGGAGAAAATATGCTCTTGTTCTGTAACGTATAATAAACCAAATCTTCCTCACCCATCTTAGAAAACTGGCTCCCAAGCAACTTAACTCTTCCCAAAAAATGACTACGCCTACCAGAAGTGGATTTCTTATCATTGTAAACCTCAACTTCCAGTTCTTCACCAATCATTGTTGTTGGATCACTTACAGTAAATTCCAATTTCTCATTCCATACAGGATTCAGATCCTTATACTTTGTCTTTGTACGCTTGCGTTGTCCATCAAAATCAGCCTTCACAAATGGACTGGCTGATCCCTCTCCATCTTTCGGCATGAGGTTCTTTGCATCTACCACCTCCACAATCACTTTTCTTGTCGTCATTCTTACAGGTCACACTTACCTCTGTGATCAAAACAAAGAGTAAGACATATTAATTTAGCAGAGCAGGATTTGCTACAATTACTCTTCTATACCAATCCCAATCTCTTCTTCAGTCCTATGTATCTTCTTTTCCCAATTTTGCCCCATAAAATTATACAATGAACTCTGAAATAAATAGATGAAAGAATGCCCATAAACAAAGCCCTACCAGAAACTAAAATACACAGATCTTCTCTGAGAAAGCTCAAAAAAACCCTAACCTGCTTACTGGCGATAATCAGTCCTAAGAAATCAGATAATCTAAAAGATCAACTTGGGCGCTAGGTCTGAGGGATAGCTATTCTGCCAAAATCCCCTTATACTTATACGTTACTTCATCCTTTTGAGACTCATGTCATTTGGTGGGGCAAAACATCGCAAGAATGGAATCTTGGTTAACAGCTTAACACTAAGTCGACCTCATTAGTGAGCCAATGTAGATTGACAGCGCTATCTGAACAATCTGAATTTATATTTTCAAAGGATACCTTCTGTTTTTTCTACTGGAAAATTAAGTCAAATACTATACTGTCCTCAAAAACATAACTGCCAAAAACAAACAGATATTTGCACCAAAAGAAATAAGATTCATTCTGAAGGTGGGGTGGAAGTGATCTATGGACGCTTCATGTAAGAGTGCATTGAATCTAAGCTCTGTATTGAGTAAATTAATTTTTGACACTAGCATACACACATGTAAACCCGGCCCAATATGCACCTTGAAGTCTGACCTGCAACCTCGAGATGGATATCATATCCAAATTTATACCAGTTCTGACAACAAATCCATGTCAAATTTTGCCAAATATATATACAACATTACAACATCAATTGAACAGTCGAAACTACAATAACTAAATATGCATGTACAGTCCAACCATAAGCTATTCTCCCGATATCCAAAAGTAAAAACTCACAGATTTTCTTCTATTGAGCTTTATGAATTGCAGCCTAGAGATTCAGACCAACATCAGCAATAGCAATACCAGTAAATCCTTAATCTTCAGCGTCTTCTGCTGCTTCTCTGAGCTGACTTCATGTTTTTCTAAGCTCTCAAAACAACACTGAATCTGTGGATCTGTAACAACCAAATCCATCATGCTTTAACGCATGCCTTCGATGAAATCTCCCATACAGAATGTCTCTGTATTGTATTCAATCACCTTTTCCTTTAGCTTTTCCTTTTACTTTAGCTTTCTGACTTCTTTTATGGGAATAAAGTGCCCAACGCCCAATCACAGCTAGAGGTTATGACTTTGATAAACACTTTTCCAAAAGGAAGGGCGGGTAAATTGCCCAGATTCCAAATGGGATGTGAAATTTTGTAAAATAATTTTTAACTGATAACATTTTCAAAGTAAGTAAGTATCGTAAGGCTTCGCAAAACATATTATTTAATTAAAAAATATTATAATTTATAAACAAAATTAAAATATTACATACATAATTATTTTATAAAGCAATATTTTTAATTTTAATTTTATAATAAATTTATTAGGTAAATAATAATGATAAATTATTTTTAAAAAAGATTAATCTTAAATTTAACTTCTTAATAAAGAATCTTTATCCATTATTGAAAAAAAAATCATTGTCTTATAATTTGGTTTTTTTAATATAAATAACACTAATTAACAAGAATATAACATATTATTATTGTAATAATATTTTAAAAGTATTATATTATTATAATAATATTTTAATTAAGATATTTAAAAAGGTAAAGGTAATCTTAGTCCTTAAGTTATAAGCCAATTGGTTGAATTGGGTCATTGATCGTATTTCACACCCCACAAAAGTTTTTTACGTTGGACCTTTTTGGTTTACAATCTTATTAATATAATGGTATATGGATGTCATCTTTATTGTTAAACTATGCATTGAGACATGACACATAAATATTGGCGGAAATAGCTTTAACCGTTTTTACATTATATTTGCTTAATGATATCAATATATAATACAGGGATGTAATGACTGTGTAAATTGAAGAGTGTCAGCAAATTGACAACCTATTAATAGATAAGGATGACAATTTATAAAGAGATGATCTTAGATTTTGTGATTGTTTAGAGACTCAAAATCTAACATTTCCCGACTCAATCACAAGTCTGAACAATTATATTGATAAAGAAACATGAACTAGTGCATAAACTAGTATCATCTTCAATCTAAAACTTTTTAATTAAGCTTTGATGAAGATATGCTTGAAAAACTGTCAATATGAATGTTGAATGGTTCATTTGTAATAAACTTTGAAAGATAGCATATATTTTGGAAGTGAATAACTATTGTGTCTGAACATTCCACAAATAGGATCACTATTTCGCTTTCAATGAAAAAATAGGATCACCAAAGCACTCTCTAAATTTAGACACAATTAGGTGTTGAACAACATCCCAATGAATAGTTGAAGAGTAATGAGAGGATTCTAGATTCCATGCTAGATATTTCAAAATATGTTGATTTGATGAGATTGATTTAAGTTGAAAGGAATTATAGATAGTTTGTTGAGGAGACCAATTGTCATTCTAGAATTCTCAAATTTTGATTGTTAGGAATTCAAAACTTGAAGTATGGCTATCATCGTTAACATTTCTAAGGGATCTAAGCTTTAGCATTGGATTCTTTTCTTTTTTAATAGCTCTTTCATCATTGTAGCTGGTAGTTTTTGTTGACCACTAACCATTGATATTGATACCACTATACCCCATCAATGTACCCCCCTTGAGTTGTAGAGAGAACCATATTTGACTCATGTTTCTATTCAAAAGAAAAGTAGAATTGAGCCCCAATTACACCCAAAATATTCATTTGGAACAATTGTTTGAAAGCCTTCTACTTTTGTCATTTCTCCATGCAAATTTGTACTTACTTATGTCTAAACTTGACGGTGAAACTTGTTCAACATCTCGGCTTTTAATTTCCACGATCAAGGAGTTATCCAACGATATTGAACTTTTCAGTTTTTGTTCCTTCTTCTTTTGACATTTGTTTGAATGATGATTTGTCTTCCCACAATGAACACAATGACGAAGATCATAAAACTTTGTATCCATATGACCATCCTAGCATTTATCAAAGATTTGTTCAATGTTTTTATCATCAACATTCTTAACATCTTCATTAACTTTTGGAGCCTTCAAATTTTCATCGAGAAATCTTGCACTAAAAAACTGAACCAGTTTGGGGTAATTTGGAATATGAAAGATATTGCCTTTATCATATCCTAAGCCATGCCAATTCTAGTTGAACTGAAATTCTTCCCAAGTTCTGACAATCATCTTGGAAAGATCGTTTTGTACTTATTAATGTTCTTCATAAAAAAATCATTCGATAAATTCAAATTCACATTTACTATTGTTGCTATCACTCTATGCTTTCACTTCTGACTCATCTTTAACAAAACACTCCTTCATCAATTCACTGCAAATGAATAATTCCATCTCATAATCTGGTAAGGAATCATCAACCATCTCTTTTATCGGATTTTTATCAACCATTTCCAGTAGAATATCTATGTCACAAGCAACATCCATCATTTGCATTAAGTCATTTGTGTCACAAGTAACATCAACCATTTGTATGAGGCCATTTGTGTCACAAGATGCATCAACCATGTTTCCAATTTACTATTCCTTTTCAATTAATTTTAGTTGAACTACTTCAATCAATGTATCCTTCCAATCAATTTTCTTGTGAAGATTAAGAATCAAATTATCCAAATCATCTAAGGAGTCTTGTAATTTTTTGATTTCTTGATTGACATTTTGCAAATGTTTTCCTCCTTCACCCATTTTTTATTGTCATTTATCATGTTTTCTTATGTCACGTTGGTTTGTACTTGTTATCACACAAGTTGTAGGTTGGGAAAATCCTGACCCAACCACTAAATGGTGACAAATAAGAGGCCACCTACCCATTGTCACCTTAGGCAGGTGTGCCCATCACTTTAGAGGTGAGGCAGACACCTCAAGGGGGGAATCTCGGTGACCCTAGGGGAAATGAGATGGAAAAAGATGAAGATGGAGATGAAGTCCCTAAAGGTCAATTCTAAGTGGTATGAAGGTCTTGGGAAGGTCCAAGGGTTTCCAAGTATGTTGAGTAACTTGCAAATGGTGAAATACCTGCCAAAGACACAAGAAAAACAAGCATATATTGCAATATAATCAATTGGACAAGAAAGTTAAGCTTGTTGTCCCTAATAGCAACTGTTAGTAACAATGTATATCAGAAATTAAATGGCATCATAAGCTGCAATATAAATGTTGGAAATCAATTGAAAGGTACAAGAGAAAGACTAGCTAAACACTAGTAAAACTCAAGATAAAAGACCAAGATACTAGCATGAAAAGACAAGGTTGTTGTAAACACTTTTATGAAGAAAATTATATCATCCTTATGGATGTAACAATCAATGTGTCACAACAAGAAAATCAGCCACTAAAACTCCTCCAAACCTTGCCAAAAAGTGCGCTAGAGCAAGTAGGACAAGTGTGCAAACTTTGGGCAAATTCTAATGGTTGATTAGAGAGTTATTCAAAAAATTAAGTTAAGGTTTCTACAACCCTAATGAATGAAGATGCAAGTTTTTAATAGAAAAAAGAACTATCCCTTTGATGGGGACACCCTAGTGGCTGTGAGGTGCTCAAGGAACAAGGAACACAACCCAAGTTGCAAAAACTAAATATGCCAAAAAATTACGTTTCCCTATGCAATATTTTGTTTTTCCAATGCAAGATTAGTGCCTTTAGTTATGGGTTAATGGGGTAAAAAATAAAGAGCTGGGATTACTAAACCCTTGGTGGTGTAAATCCTCTTACTTCCCAAGGTAAGTAACCTAGCTAGGGTTTGAAGATGAGGGGTATAAATCCTCTTACTTCCTCAACAAAACCCTTGTAAAATAACTTTAAAAGCTTGATAAAATGGTGGAAACTAGGATAAGGGTGTATATCCTTATACTCCCTATCTATCCTTGGCCAAAATAACCTTATCTTGAATCACCAACGATAATAACAAAGTAAAGAACCATACCATTTCAAGAAAAATCATTAACATGCCAAAGTAAACCTCCACAATAGCAAGAAAATTACCTCCTAGGGATATCGCACCATCATCATCATTAAACCATAACCAAAAATAATTATTCCATAGCACCAAAGGAAAAAAAACTTCAAGTGTAGAAAAAATTTCAGACCATGTACTTCTCACAAGAGGGAGAATTATGTTAAAATGAGATCTTATGATCTCCTATTTATACAAAATGTCACTAAGATAGTTTGTCCACATAGTTAAGGGTAAACCACAAGACTAGGGGTCAACAACCCTAATCTTGCCCCTTTTACAAAGTAATAATAAACAATACACTTTAATTTCACTTTTACACAAAGAAAAACCCTAGTTTATAAAGACGCCACCCCTTTAGGGGATGTTTTGGCACTAGGAGAAGGTCGTTGGTGATGGAGGAGTGCAGAAAGGCTTCCCAAAGTCACATGTCAAGAATTCAAACAAATTCCTTCATGATCAAGGCTCAATATCCTCAAAACGTTATTGTGCCTATGCATTTCAACCTCACCACCAAACCCTAACCCCCCTAGGTGATGTCATGCCTCTAAAGGTGATGTTTTTCCCCTCCTAGGAAAAACGTTTGGCATGTGGGGGCTAGGTTGTGTCATCCAAGTCATCTTCTTGGCCTTCAAAGTTTGATATCTCTCATATGGAATGCGGGCCCTTGGCATCCACCTATGGGCTTCAAGCCCCATGGAAGCCCAATCTAGGCTTTTTCTTCCAAAACTATCCACCAAATAGGTCCCACAAAGACAAATAAGCATGCCCTCCAAGGATCTCAAGTCATAACAACATGATAAGTGAATCCAATCAACAAATGAGCCACCTAAGCATGTGCATCAAAGATCACTATGTCAAACAATTAAGTTCTCAAAGATATTATGTGATTTGTAAAGCTTGAATATGGGAGGGTTGATGAGGTGTCTTATTGGGTAGATCTTTCCCTAGGTCAAGGAAAGTTTCTGAGAGATCCCTCTCTAATCCATGTAAAGTGGGTGAAGTGGTTAGCGTCAATACTCAATGTGCATAGGGCTCATGACATACAAGAGGTCATAGTGTCTCATTCATGGGTGCCTTTGTAGAGGGTGTGTGGTACCTTCGTTTGTAATGCACTTTTTCCAAGCCCATTATTTTTCCACTCTTTCTTTCTTTCATAAATTTAAGGAAAATTTGAAGGCCACTGTCCTAGCATGGTGTCCAGATAATGACTGTGTCACCCACAAATACGTAGTGGAAATGAGAAGGTTGGCTCGTGATGAGACCCTCTTTCTCTCAGCCATGCAACTGTGTGTTATTACCTTGTCTTGGTAACTAGATGATGGTAATTTCATACCACTAGATATTCATGGACATGATAGGTTGGCTCGTGATGAGACCTCCTATCCTCCAACTAACTTTTTAAGCATTCTTAATCATATTTCTTGTGGGTCCTATTTTTCTCAAAGATAAGCATTTCATTGTTTTCTTGGGTGATCCTTGGGCGAAGCATATAGAAGGTTTATACATAGTCTTTTTATATTTTAACCAACATCAATCCCTCTAGGCCTTTAGCCCCTTCTTCACATAGAATGAGGGATAAACCCTTCTTGGGTCAATACACCCTAAAATCCCAAGAGATAAGGAGATGGGGGGAAATAGTGATGATAAGTGGTAAGTATGGTCGGGAACGATATGATGGATCTTCAAGGGAGTTCCAAGTAGAAAACCTATCCCCAAGGAAGACCACTTACTAGGGCACAATGTCAACCACCAAGGTGAAGTAGGGAAAAAGGCATAATGTCCAAGCATATATCATGAAATATAAAGTAGTCTAAGATACAACATACTTAAATGCCTCAAATAATGAAATGATTCTCACCATAATACCGACTTGTACCTCATGGAGCAAGGCCTACTACCTTCCAGAAGCCCACTGGTGTGGTGGATGCCATCTGAAAATCTGCGATCTCTGTGGTGGTGAGAAGGGTCTCCATCTGTGCAAAAGAATACTACTAGTCATGCAGTCTCTCAACACTCCATATATGCAACTTGAGGGCCTCAAAACATAATCTCCTTAGTTATCCAAAAAATGGGGATAACAATACTCATCTCCAAAAACTGCAGGGTGAAGGGAACTATCGATAATGCACCCTAAAGTGATCTTTTACAATGATTTGTCTTTGATGACAATGACCTCCTTATTCAATTTTAGTCAAGTGTTTTTTGACAATATCCACAATTGAGTTTTTATTTGAAAACGCCTTATTGACTTTGAAAGGGTTTGCAACTCCACACATTGTACAATTCAATGCTCAGATTCAATGACTTATCCTTCAATTTGTATGATTCAAGGATTTAATTTATTCAATTGAATGGTTCAAAAGACTATTGACTTTGACATTTTGACAATACTCCATAAAGATTAGATGAACAAACAACTCTTTCTCCTCTTGTTACATGAGATTACATGTTTTGAATGATCAAAACTTTTAATGCATTGTTATTCCATGTGTGTTGTGACAAATTGCAATTAAGTGCCAAAAATAGACACAAAATAGAGTATCACACATTCAAAATCATACACAATCACACAAGCACAACATGCACCTCATACCCCCTTGTTCATGTTTTGAGTAGATCTAAGACACAACCACCAAAAAATATCATTTTATTACACTAGATACAAATAGATCTTTTCACTTAAGAGTATAACAAGTAACTATGTTTTCAATGAGAGTTCAAACTTTATCTTTAGATCAAGATACATTCATTTTTTTTTTACCTTACAAATATTTTTCATCCAAGCTATAACATAGGTCAAAGAAATCTTGAACAAAGTTTACCAAGCCTTCAACTATCTTGCTCATAACAATAGAAATTTTCTCATCAAAGGCATAACATGGGTCATAGAATCCTTGAACAAAGTTTATCAAGATGAATTGGAAGAGCGAAACAGTGAATGGGTGGAGTACAAGCAGATCTCAAATTGTGTTGGTGGAGCGAATGCCCCAGGAGTTGGAAAATATGCACGTTGGACCGTCTGAATTGAGACTAATGTCACTTTTCACGTATTGATACTTACATCGACCAATAATAGAAGCAGATACCCTTTCTCGAGGGAGGATTTGTTGCTAGTAGCTAGTGGGGAAGTGACCGTACTGAATGTATCGCATGAGAGGGAAAGCAACATAAGGTTCTTCCATGCAAAACCTGTCGACCATATCTGAATGTCACTTACGAAATGGGACCGCTCATTTGGTCCCATCACTTATTTTATCTTATAATCATATGGATAAACATTTCATTGAGTAAGTAAGGTACTCGTTCTATGATAATTCCTAACCTACCTTCTGTTTTCGTTCCTTTAGTCGGTTTATTACTTCCGGCAATTACAATGGTTCTTTTCCATCTGTATATTCAGAATGACGATATTTTTTGAATCTGATCAAATTAGATTTAAGAAATAGGTTTGGATCTGTTCAATTGCAGAACAGATAGAAATCTCTATATCTATTTCAGATGATATAAGATAGAACTCTTATAGATACAAGATAGGTCTAAATAGAAATAGAAAGAAATAAATATATAACAATAACAACTTTCTCATCAAAGGCATAACACAGGTCAAAGAACCCTTGTACAAACTTTACCAAGCCTTCAACTATCTTGCTCACAACAATAACAACTTTCTCATCAAAGTTTACTAATCCTTTAACTATCTTGTTCGCGACAATGACAACTTTCTAATCAAAGTTTACTAAGCCTTCAACTATCTTGCTCACAACTTGCTCGCAACAGTAGCAACTTTCTCATCTTTCTTCTTTCAAACTTTTCAATATTTGAAAAGATCAACAAACTTCTTTTCTCCTTATTTACAAATTTAAACTATTCTCCCAAAAATTTTGGAGAAAGATTACAACAACATCCACTTTCTCATTGAAGTTTACTAAGCCTTCAACTATCTTGCTGACAACAATAGAAACTTTCTCATCTTTCTTTATTCAAACTTTTCAATATTTAAAAAGATCTCCAAACTTCTTTTCTCGATATTTAAAAACAATAACAACTTTCTCATCAAAGTTTACTAAGCCTTCAACTATATTGCTCAAAACAATAACAACTTTCTCATCAAAGTTTACTAAGCCTTCAACTATATTGCTCAAAACAATAACAACTTTCTCATATTTTTCTTTCAAACTTTTCAATATTTGAAAAGTTCTCCAAACTTATTTTCTCCTTATTTGCAAATATAATCTATTCAAATTCTTTTCTCCTTATTTACATATTTAAATTATTTTCTCCATATTAACAAATTTAAACTATTCTCCCAAAAATAATGAGCAAATTTAAACTATTCTCCAAAAAATAATGAGCAAATTTAAATTACTCTCCCAAAAATATATATATTATCCCCATTTTGTGGGATAACTAAGGAGATCATGTCTCGAGGCCCTCAGGTTACAGATATGGAGTGCCAATATACTACATGACAAACAATATCCACTTACATAGTTTGATACCCTTCTCACCACCACGGAGGTCAGGATTTTCAAATGGCATCCACCACACCAACTAGCTTCCGAGAGGCACTGGACCTTGCTCCATGAGGTACAAGTCAGGTATTATGGTGAGTATCATTTCAATATTTGAGGCATTTAAGTATGTTTTATCTTAGATTGCTTTAGATTTCATGCCATATGCTTGGACATTATGCCTTTTTCCCTGTTTAACCTTCGTGGTTGGCATTGTTCTCTAGTAAGTGGTCTTCCTCGGGAATAAGTTTGCTACTAGGAAATCCCTTGAAGATCAATCGTATCATTCCCATCCATACTTATCACTTTCCATCACTTAAACCTCCCATCTCCTTGTCTCTTGGGATTTTAGGGTGTATTGACCCAAGAAGGGGTTGTCCCTCATTCTATGGGATGAAGGGGTTGAAGGCCTAGAGGGATTGTTGTTGGGTAAAAGATAAAAGCTTGTTTATAAACCTTCCATATGCTTCACCGAGGATCCCCCAAGAAAGTAATGAAACGCTTCTCTATAAGAAAAGGGGGACCCACAAGAATAAAAGATAAAATGTTTAGGGCGTTAGTTGGAGGACATAAGGTCTCATCACGAGTCGTCCTATCATGATCATGGGTACTTAGCGGTATGACATTACCATCATCTGGCCACCAAGCTAGGGTAGTGGCTCTCAGTTTCACAATTGAGAGAAAGGGGGTTTCGTCACGAGCGAACCTTCTCATTCCCGCAAGGTATTTGTGAGTGAAAATGTCATTATCTGGACACCATGCCAGGATAGTGCCCTTCTACTTATCCTTAAAACATGAAAGAAACAAAGAATGCAAAAATGATGGGCTTGGAAAAATTGCATTGCAAACGAAGGTGCCACACACCCTCTACAAAGGCACCCATGAATGAGACACTACAACCCCTTGTATGTCATGAAACCCCATGTCCATTGAGTCTTGGTCCTTAACCACTTCATCCACTTTATATGGATTAGAGAGGGATCACTTGGGAAACACTCCTTGACCTAGGAAAGATCTACCCAATAGGACACCTCGTCAACCCTCCCATATCCAAGATTGGCAAGTCACATAATGTCTTTGAGAACTTACTTGTTCGACAGTGTTATTTTTTATGCACATTCTTAGGTGGCTCATTTATTGATTTGATTTACTCATCATGATATTTTGACTTGAGATCCTTGGAGGACGTGCTTATTTTTCTTTGTAGGACCTAGTTGGTGGACATTTTTGGAGGAACAAGCATAGCTTGGGATTCCATGGGGCTTGAAGCCCACAAGTTGGATGCCAAGGACCCACATTCCAGATGAGAAATACATACCTTCATAGGCCTAGAGGACACCTTGGACGACATGACCTAGCCCTTCGTGCCAAACGTTTTTCCTAGGAGAGGAAAAACATAATCTTTTGGAGGCTTGACATCATGCTTGAGGGGCTTGAGGTGGTGATGACTACACATGGCACGTTTTGAAGGAAGGGACCCTTGGATCATGAAGTAGAAGGTTGGATTGGAGACACGTGGACTTTGAAGGCCCAAACCTATCATCTCAAACTCAACGTTTAACCTAAAAGTGCCAAAACATCCCTCCTAAAGGGGCGATGTCACTCTTAGGGTTTTCATTTATGAAAAAGGTAGAATTTAAAGATGAATTGTTTAATGTTATTTGTGTAAAGGGGAAATATTAGAGTTGTTGACCCCTAATATTTTGGTTTACCCTAAAATTATGTGGACAAACTATGTTAGTGACATTTTGTATAAATAGAGATCATAAGATCTCAATTTGAATCATAACTCTCCCATTGTGAGAAGTGTTGGACTGAAATTTTTGTTATCTTTGGCTAGTTTCTCTCTTGTGCTCTTGTGTATGGCTATATTCTTGGTTATTGGTTTAAGGAAGTGATGTGCTAGCCTTGGAAGGCTTTTCTTTTCTATTATGGTGGTTTATCTTAGCATTTTCCTTGAATTGGTAAGGATTTTTTGCATTGTATTATCATTTGTGTTTAAGACAAGGTTATTTTGCTAGAGATAGGTGGGAAGTATAAGGGAATACACCCCCACATTAGCCTCCATGATCTCATGCTTAATTATTGTTTATTTAACAAGGGTTTACTAAGAGAAGTATAAGTGCATACACTCTTTTAGTCTAAACCCTAGCCAGAGATACTTGCCTTGCGAAGTAAGAGGATTTACAACCCCAATGAGGTAGTACCTCTAGCTCATTCTTTGCTTGACTCCATTAACCCAATCATTAAAGGCACTAGTCATTACTTGTTGCATTGGAGAAATAAATTGTTGCCCTGATAAACGCAAAATTTTCAAGTTTTGAAGTTGTTCCTTGAGCCTTTGGCTCTCTTGCCTCATTGAGGCATCCCCTTTCAACCATTAATTCTTTCTGCTGTTACAAAACTAACCTACAACCATAAGGCTGCAGAAAATATAACCCTTTAACCCCTAATAACTCCTAAACTAACCCTAGGACTAACCCCTAATTTTTTCCTAACTCGCTACTAACCCTAGTGCACTTGTTGAGCTAATTAGAACTAGTTTTCATTCGCTGATTTTTATGCTATAAAGCTTGGTTTTATACATCCATAATGATGATAAATATCTCTACAACAAGCTTTTGTTTCCAGCCTTGCTTTTGTGCTAGAATATTTATTTATCACTGTTGAGTTGAGCTAGCCTCCACTAGCTTGTCTCTTGCTTATTCAATCATATTTTTAGCACTTATTTTGCAGCCTTTACTATATTTTATGAGTTGATATATATCATTTAATTTTGCTGCAATTAGGGACAACAATATTAACTTTCTTGTCCAACTAACATATTACAAGTATTTCCTTGGTTTTCATTGTGTCTCAGGAAGGTACTTTACTCTCAACGGGTCACCAACTCACTTGGAAACCCTTAACAATTTCCAAGACTCTATTCTAAGCTTGTCCTACCATTTAGAATTGACCTCTAGGGACATCCATTCATACTTATCATTTTCCATCTCAATCCACCCTGGGGCCATCGAGATTCCTCCCTTGAGGTGACTAAATCATCTCTAAAGTCACGAGAATACCTGTGTAAGGTGACAATGGGTAGGTTCTCTCCTAGTTGTCACCGATTAGTGGTTGGGTTGAGATTTTCCCAACCTACAACTTGTGCGATAACATTTTGGTGTTGCTACCGGGAAGTATTTTGAATCATCTTCATGCCCTAACGACACTTTGGCAAGATTCCCTCCCAAAGAATCTATCCCTTAACTTGTCTAGCCACTCCACCCAAGGGAAGTTCTCTCTCCACCTTTGTTGATGAGCTCCTCTTGAACCTCATATTGTGACTCCACCTTCCCAGAACCCTTCCTCTTCCAAACCTTTTCCCCTTGGGAGGTTCAAGCCTTCTAAGGTTTACCAAAGAAGGCCTCCTCTCAAGTCTCCCATTGTCAAAACCCTCTTCCATGGTACCCTTCCCCTTGCTCGAATGGCTTACCCTTGGGAAAAGGACCTCTATAAACCCTTTAACATGTCCACTATCCAAGGATGCCCAAATACAATGCCAGAAGAGTCTAACAAGTGGTTGCCAAAGTTCCCAGGAAACAATGTAGTGACCACTGAGGATCATATTTATGTCATGGGCCAAGACATGGACAATCCAAGGATTGAACATGAGGATGTAGCTATGAAGTTATTTTACTCATCATTGACTAAAGAATCTCTTGAATGGTTCAGAGGGCTCCCTAACAATCATCTCATGTCATATAAATCTTTTGCCAACTTCTTTAAGATCACATGGTCAACAAAGATAGATGGTGGGATGCTTGGATATCAATTCAATCAGATAAATAAAAATGAGAATGAGACAGTGAAGGAATTCAATATGATATTTGACAGATTGTACAACCAGATTCCAACAAAATTTTGTCCTACAACCTCATCAGTTCGTCTCCTTTATATGAATGATTTTGAAGGGAAATTTCACTTCATTCTGAAATACAAGAAGCCCACATTGTTGGAACAGGACAAGGATTATAGTGCTGACATTGAAGAGAATTTCCTTGATTCAAGGGTGGAACATTTTTAGTACCCTCGTGTCAAAGTAGAAGCAAAGACTAAGGTTTCCAACAACATTGTTCCTGGTTCGATTGTCGTCTTGACACAGAATATAGATCATATGAGTACTCACTTTACGCAGGTGCAAAATTAGATTATGGGCCATTTGACTACTATAGAGAGAAATCAATTTTCTCCCAGAACTTAGCTTCCCAGAAAACAGAGAGATGCCACAGGTTGAAAACCAAGGCTTTAGTAGGAGACAAAGGCCTCATATATTTTGAAATCAGTTGGGACAGTTGACATAAAAGCTTAGTGCCTTCCATGCCAAGAACCTCATAGATAAGATGAATGCCCCCGACAAGATGAATATTCTCCCAACAATATAAATTTCAATGATATGATCTACATGTTCCAAGAGGAACAAGTCACACAAGAGCATATCAATGAAGCCAGAAGATGAGGAGAAAGAGAGGGGAGACTCTGAGCCTTGAATAAATTTACAGATGATTAGAAGAGGGAATTAAGGAGGAAAGAATATTTGAACTACACTAGAAGAAATAAATCTTCAACCCCTCCATCACAATTTGACACTCCTCTTCCATCAACAAAGAAGGTGGTTCCACTACCTCCCCCTCCGATACACGAGTTTCTTCCTAAGCCAAGTCCTGTAGACAATATTTAGTTGAATATAGATTGTAATACCCTAAGGACGTGCCCTAGTTATATTATGAATTGTAATCATGTTTATAGGCTGGGGAGATGAGCAATTGTAAGTTGGTAAGCTTATGTGTAAGTAGGTCGAGGAGCCTAGGTGTTAAAGGCCAGGAGCCTGTTTCTGTACATGTAATTATGCACTTTGTTAATATATAAACATCATTGCGTGCAGACCGACCACGAAGAAAGAGTGATGGGGGACTAAGCTTCTACAAGGTTGGTTAAGGGAAAGGGGGCTGAAGGTTTGGGCCTAGGGGCTAAGCTAGGGGGCTTACCTCTGAGGATAATAATTTATTATTATTTCCTAAAAGGCTAAGGTAGAAAATAGACCAAGTGTTGTCCTAAGTTCCTGGAAAAGGAAGGTATGAGAAGTGGAGTGCATGCAGCTCTAGGAAGACAGGTGTCAACCTGGGGTCATGCAACTAAAACCCAAGAGTCAACTTTTGTTGGGGGTTGGCTCCCCATTCTCTCATCCTTTTCCTAAGTTCACTGGCCATTCTTGCATTCTCCACCTGAACTCATTTTTGGCCTCTGCGTCTGCATCTGCATAACCGCGCATAGTGAAGGTTGTTTGTGCTTCCATTTGCCCATTCTCCATCTGAACTCGTTTTTCTCTGTCACCGACCTCTGTACATCCACGGTCACCCAAGAAACCACTCATGGGAAGGGGGAAAAACTGACCCATGTGTCCTGTGAACCCAGGGAGAACTATAGACTGATCCGCATCTTCTGTGAAGCCCGATCATCCCATACTTGTCTGTGTTGTGTGTGTCATAGTTGTTGTTTGTTGTGGCCATGCAGTCCCTTGGCTGAGTGTGGCTTATTTTCGTCGTCTGTTCCTTGTCGAGCCTTGTTGTTGTCCTCCTTGTGTGGGAACAGAGTTGAAGAAGCAGGTTGTCAGGCCTGTGTGCAACACTCTCTCCAGGTGAGGGAGGTGTTTGTGGTTGAAGAGGCATGTGGGAAGCTTTCTCCAGGTGAGATATTTTGTTGGGAAGTGGTTTTCTCCTAGAGAGAGTCCAACGCTAGCTACGAAGCTCTAAGAATTCCGGTTCGGCCTGTTGCTGAAGTCCAAGGCAAGGGAGGTGAAGCATCCGATAGACTATGTAACAATGAAGGTGTATACTCCTGGGGTGGGACATGCATGTGGGGAATGAGAGTCCGTGAGTAGTGGGTGTAAGAAGTCTCCTGGGAAAGAATCCTTCCTCATAAACTGTGTGTCTTCCTATTGACCTTGCCTAGCCTAGGATTCCCTTTCTCAGTGGAGTTTAGTCCCATCTCGGGGGTGACCTCTTGCTGAGAGTGATGAGCAGTGTGGTCTAAGGCTGGGAGGTTCATGGAAGGTCTGTACGCAGTTGGTGGTGTTACTCCAGTTGAAAAGATAAGTATTATTAATGTGATTACTTCTTATGGTATGCATGTCTGTGATGCTTGAATGTTATCATGTATCTCGTTGCGTATATGAATTATTGTCTATGACGTTTGAATATGTATGGTAGCAGTAACTCTATTTTATGTGTTTTAATTAGATTAAAATGCATGTTAGATGTATGTATGTATGTATTTCCACGTGGTAGCATTGCTCGACTTGTTGGTGTCTAGGGATGTTATAAATTGGTATCAGATCCAAGGTTTCAACGCTGAGCCTGGATGGGTTGGATAAATGGTCTTTGGACCGAGGTTTCAGGTGGGAATTGTGTCTGGAGGGACTAATTTCATACCTCAGAACCTTCCTGAGTGCCAAGAAGTTACCTTGGCCATGTTACGAAGCTCAGGAGGAGTAGCGGTGTCGTAAAACCACGACATAAGTGGTATTGGACTGCAGAGTAATGTGGGTCGTAGGATCCATTCGGAAGGAAGGGAAACCCTTTTACGACCATCAGATATGGAGAAGTTTCACGAGGGTTATCCTGGAAGCCTTTCGGAGTTCAAAAATATAGAGAAGCGGGGTGCGTTAAGGCACAAACCTCCGAAGTCTAAAGCTCTGAGGTTCTGGAAGAGATCTACACCGTAGATCTTAGGGGAGAGCTTGACCGTTAGATCTTGAGAAGTCGCACATGGGTTAGTCGCGAGTGTTATCACCCCATAAATTATGGGAATCAGTCTTCTGACTAATATGTATCTATTTGGCATCTCTCCATGTGACGAAGTATAGCTCAGGTGATTCCGCTTTCCTCCCTCCATTCTTTTCACTCGACCCTCCATCACCCTGCTGCATACTTCATACACGTTGCATCCTCTCCCCTTGTCCTTTGTCAGCCTCCATTTTCCCGCCTTCCATCCCTACATAAACAGACTTAGGATAAACAAAAATATTAATGTAGTTAGTATAGGTTAGACTGATTAATAAACAACTAATTGAATAATCGATTAATTATTAATTACTTATTAATTAATCAATTATTAATTGAGTTAATAAATTTAGGTTAGTAAATAAATTAGTTATTAGGATTAGTTTTAAATTAAAATAAAATATT
>SNQJ01S0056939.1:77050-102649 GCA_010110895.2 Picea sitchensis
TCCCTCTCTGAGTCTTGGAGGGCTAGATCCAAGACTCGAAGCGGTTCTGATGTTGCCTCTGTGATTGCCTTTTCAGCCTTGGGCAAATTACAGAGTGCTAACAGCGAGAAACCTTCGGAATTCACAAAATCGAAAGATTGGAAGTGAAGAGAGGTGAACACTCCTGAATTAAGGAATCATGAAGTGAATCTCAACCATTGGTGGTGGGAGAGATAAGGATCATCGATTATCCAGGGAGAGTTCGGAACTGTGGCAATTGAGAGAAGGGGAAAGTGTTGATGCACAAACTCCTAAAACCTGAAGTTTCGAAGTGAAAGGGTAGACTTGGTGGGGCCGGATGACATTGCCTGGGTGACGTGGACCTTCCTAGGCGTACCACATTCCATCGCCTTAGTTGGTGAAAACTATACTATGTGGGCCCGGAGGATAGAGAAGTCGGAAGTTCAGAAGTCGTGAGATTGGAAGGAAGCAAACGTGAAATCTTCCAAAACCCAAAGTTCTGAAGTTTCGAAGTCCCAAAGATTCAATGACAAAAGTTCCACAGTGAGTGTCAACAACTGGATGTTGGGTAGACGTGGACTGTTGATCCACCCTACTTCACGAGTTTATTAATTCGGAACTCCGAGAGTCTATGGTGATGTATTATGAAGACTTCAGAACCCGAAGTCCTGATTAAGCGCCTATTGATATAGCGCTTGGTCACATCCCGTGGTCACAGGGGTTGGGGCTAAGAGGAAAGGGATAAGCACTGAAATTATCATAGAGCCGAGTAGAGCTCGGAAAAATTCATGAAATCTAAACGTTTTCTGTAATCAGATTCGGTTTATGAATTTTGTGGGATTTGTTAAGGAATGATGGTCTGACAAATTACGGTTGTTTGCACGTTGTGTTTTCAGAGTTCAACGAGTGTCAGGACCGAAGTGAATTGACACTAAGTGCAGAGGAATGGAGGAGGCACAAAATGCTTCCAACTCAGAGAATGAAGCTAAAGGAATGGATGTCCATTTGGGAGTAGAAGGCTTGAACTCTAATGGGCATGGAGAAGAGATAGATAAGGAAGGGCATATGATGAAAATCATTGAAATATTGCAGAAAGATGCCCAAACTCACCGAGCAGATAGCAGGAAGATTATGAAAGATAAGGAACAACAGGGTGAATTCAACCTAAAGTTGATGCGAAACCTGGAAAGGATCGAAAAGAAGTTGGATAAGGAGGGTGATTCAAAAAAAACATGGAGTTGTGGACCCCCTGAGAAGAAAAGAAGATCGAGAAGCGTTAGCAGACATCATCGTCTCTCCCCGAAACATTCTAATAAGGAAGCACACAGTAGTTCAAGCCCATCTCCTACCAGAAAACATAGGAGATCTGGAGTGGATGAACTAAAGGGAGAAATGAACAAGTTTAAGCCTCCTACGTTTGATGGAGAACACAATAAGGAGGAAGATGTTGAAACATGGTTTCTTGGCATGATGACAAATTTCCAACTACAAAATTATTCCTCTCGTGCAGATGGAAGAATTGCATTGTATCAATTGAAAGGAAAGGCATCCATGTGGTGGGATCATCTTATGTAGGTGCAACACATTAGAGAGAACGATGTTACTTGGAAATAATTCAATAAGTATTTTGAAAAGAAATACTTGACTAAAATATACTATGACAGAAAGATGAAAGAGTTCTTTGAAATCAAGCTGGGCAGCATGTCCATTGATGAATACGAACGAAGGTTCTTGGATTTTTTGAAGTATGTTCTGTTCATCAAAGATGATACTGTCAAAATTCAAAGGTATCTAAGTGGACTGCCACCTTCCATCAGTGAGAAGATCCAATATGATGATCCTAAGACTATGGAAGAAACTATAAGGAGAGAAAAATGCCTGTATGAACAACAAAATGAAAATTCTACTTTCTGGAAGGCTTGGAAAGACAAGAAGAATTTCAAGATGGATCAGAAGAAGAAGGGAGCTAAGCCACTCTTTTTCAGGAACACTCCTCAAGGACATCCATCTGTTAGAGAGCCCAGGAAGGTTGAAGTGGGTGGGAAAATGCCAAGACAACCACCTATGGAATGTTGGGGTTGTAAAGGAAACCATAGGTACAAAGATTGCCCTCACAGAAATGACAAAGTGAGAGTTGTCCACAATGTTCATCAGGCTGAAACAGTGGAGGACATGGGCAGTAGAATACTAAGAATCTACACAGCTATGGACAACAAGCAAGCATAATATTAGTTGCACATGATTGAAGTGAAAGGTATGATCAACAACCATGCCTTTACTATTTTAATAGACTCAGGAACTAGTCATAGTTATGTAGATCCTAGAATTGTGGAATGTTTTCATTTACTAAGAAGCAAGCATGGAAAATCTTGGTTAGTGCAGCTAGCTATAGGAACCAAGAGAAAGGTTACGAAATTGGTTAAATCATGTCTAGTGGACATGAATGGACTAAGTACTAAGGAAGACATAAATATCTTGCCTTTAGGTTCTTATGATTGCCTAATTGGTATGGATTGGTTGGAACAACACCACACCATCTTAGATTGTCGTAACAAGGAATTCACTTGCCTAGATGAGGAAGGGAATCAGAGGACAATCCAAGGAATTCCCAGAGCAGTTGTTGTCAGAGAAATCTCAGCAATGCACTTGAAGAAGTGCTACAGGAAAGGCTGTTAATTATTTGCAGTCCATGTGGAGGAAGCATCTAAGTATGAGGTCTCAAAGATCGAAGACCATGTGGTATTAAAGGATTTTTATGATGTATTCTAGGAGGTCCTAGGACTACCCCTAAAAAGAGATATTGACTTCTCTGTAAACTTGATGCCTAGATCATCTCTAGTGTCGAAATCTCCTTACAGAATGAGTATGCCAGAGCTGAAAGAACCATAGTTGCAGCTTGAAGAGCTGCTGAAGAAGGGGTATATACTCCCAAGTGTGTCACCTTGGGGTGCCCTGGTCATGTTCATGAAGAAGAAGGATGGGACGTTGAGATTGTGCATCGATTTCGGACAGTTAAACAAAGTGACTGTTAAGAACAAGTATCCTCTGTCGCGAATCGATGATCTCTTTGACCAGTTGAAGGATGTGAAGATATTTTCAAAAATAGATCTTAGATCAGGATATTGCCAGGTAAGAATAAAGGATGAAGACATCAGTAAGACCACCTTCAGAACAAGGTATGGTCACTATGAATTCACAGTGGTGCCATTTGGGTTGTCAAATGCACCTATTGTTTTTATGTTTTTAATGAATGGTGTATTCAAGGACTATCTGGACAAGTTTTTCATAGTCTTTTTGGATGACTTCCTGGTGTATTCCAAGTCGGAGGAAAAGCATGAACAACATGTGAAGATGGTGCTACAAGTGTTAAGAGAGCACCAACTTTATGTCAAATTGAGCAAGTGCTCATTTTATCAAAAGAAGATCCATTACTTGGGGCATATCATTTCAAAGGATGGGATAGTCGTGGATCCTTAGAAGATTGAGGCCATCAGAGAATAGTCAGTGCCTAAGAATGTGACAGAAGTCCGATCCTTTATGGGTCTAGTTGGCTATTACAAAAGTTTCATTGCAGGATTCTCAAGGATAGCTCACCCCGTCACTTCCTTGCAAGGGAAGGAGAAGAAGTTTTAGTGGACAAAAGATTGTGAGAAAATCTTCCAGCGATTGAAGTAGTTGTTAACTAGTGCTCCAATCCTAAGGATTGCAGACCCAAATGAAGACTTTGTAGTGTGTACAGATGCATGCAAAGAAGGACTGGGAGGAGTCCTTAGTCAGAATGTGTTCGTAATTTTTTATGAGTCCAGGAAGTTGAAAGAGCACGAAAAGAACTATGCCACTCATGATTTGGAGTTGGCAACTATTGTTCATGCTCTGAAGAAATGGAGGCATTACCTCATGGGAAAGAGGTTCGAACTCAGAACAAACCACAACGATCTAAAGTATTTGTTTGATCAACCAACCCTGAATGCTAGGAAGAGTAGGTGGTTGGATTTTCCTTGTGAATATGAATTTGATATCAAGCATATCAAAGGAAAAGAGAACAAAGTGGTTGATGCACTCAGCAGGAGAGTGCACAAATTGCATGCTACAACCATTAGTATGTACCAAACTGATATTAAAAGAAGAATTTTGGAAAGTGCAAATGCAGATTTGCAGTACAAGGAAATGGTAGCAAATCTACAACAAGGTAAGATGCCACAGAAAGTGGAAAATTATAAATTTGAAACTGATAGAACACTTCTATACAAGAACAAAATTTATGTACTTGACGTCCAGGAATTGAAACTTATGATTTTGAAGGAAATGCATAATGTGCCTTATGCTGGGCACCCTGGATATTAGAAAACAATGGCAACAGTCAAAAGTCTTTACTTTTGGCTAGGTATGAAGAAATAAATTGCAGATTACATCGCTAGATGTATGGAGTGCCAGAAGGTTAAATTTGAGCATAGGAACCCAACATGGTTGTTGCAACCTTTACCCATTCCTGAGTGGAAGTGGGAGGTAGTGACAATGGATTTCATCATAGGATTGCCCAAAACTGGCAAACCGCATGATTCAATCATGGTGGTGGTGGACAAGCTTACGAAAACTGCCCATTTTGTTCCACTAAAGACTACACACAAGGCAACTAACGTTGTTGATATTTTTATGAGGGAAATAACACGGTTGCACAGTATTCCCAAGACAATTGTGTCTAATAGGGACTCAAAATTTACCTCAAAGTTCTGGAAGGGGTTGTTCAAAGGATTCAGAACAAATCTGAACTTCATCACTTCTTATCATCCTGAGTCTGATGGGAAGACAGAGAGGGTGAACCAAGTGATAGAAGATATGCTAAGAATGTATGTGATGAACAAACCATCTAAATGGGAAGACTACCTACACTTGGTAGAATTTACCTACAACAATGGGTATCAAGCATCGTTGAATATGAGCCCATTTGAAGCACTTTATGGCAGAAAGTGCAATACTCCAGTAAGATGGGATAATCCATCTAATAGAGCAGTGGTTGGGCCAGATTTGCTCAAGGAAATGGAAGAGAAAATGCTAAAAATTAATCATAATTTAAAGGCTTCCCAAGACAGGAAGAAGAGTTATGCTGATAAGAACAGAACCCACAGGGAGTTTAAAGTGGGCGATCAAGTTTTCCTGAAAGTGAAAGCCAATAGAAGTTCCCTGAGGCTGAGAAACTGTTCAAAGTTGGCAGCCAGATTTTGTGGGCCATTTGAAATCCTAGAAAGGATTGGGTCAGTTGCATATATGATTGCATTTCCTTCATCCATGACTATACACAATGTGTTTCATATTTCATTGATTAAGAAATATATACCTAATGCTAATCATGTAATCGATTGGAATGTGATTCAGGTGGAGCAAGAAGGCGTCTTGCAAGTGCATCATGTGTGCATATTGGACCAAAAGAGAAACCATCTCTGGAATTGATCCATAGGACTTGTAAAGATCCAGTAGATCTGGTACGGTCCTGAGGACGCAACATGGGAACATGAAGATGCTATGCGGGCAGCGTACTCGCATTTTTTTGAAGATTTTGGAAATCTTGTTGATGTTGTGTTAAGAGTTGCACTGAGGACAATGAAAAAATAAGGGGAGGGGATTGTAATACCCTAAGGACATGACCCAGTTATATTATGAATTGTAATCATGTTTATAGGCTGGTGAGCCGAGAAATTGTAAGCCGGTAATCTTATGTGTAAGCAGGCCGAAGAGCATAGGTGTTAAAGGCCAAGAGCCTATTTTTGTACATGTAATTATGCACTTTGTTAATATATAAACATCGTTGCGTGCAGACCAACCACGAAGAAAGAGTGATGGGAGACTAAGCTTCCACAAGGCTAGGTAAGGGAAAGAGGGTTGAAGTTTTGGGCCTAGGGGCTAAGCTAGGGGGCTTACCTCTAAAGGGGATAATAATTTATTATTATTTCCTAAAAGGATAAGGTAGAAAATAGACCAAGTGTTGTCCTAAGTTCCTGGTAAAGGAAGGTATGAGAAGTGGAGTGCATGCAGCTCCAGGAAGACAGGTGTTGACCTAGGCTCATGCAACTAAAACCCAAGAGTCAACTCCTATTGGGGGTTGGCTCCCCATTCTGTCATCCTTCGCCTGAGTTTGTTGGCCATTCTTTCATCCTCCACCTGAACCCATTTTTGGCCTCTGCATCTGCGTCTGCATAACCATGCATAGTGAAGGTTGTTTGTGCTTCCATTTTCCCATTCTCTGTCTGAACTCATTGGTCTTTGTCACCGACCTCTGTACATCCGCGGTCACTTGAAAAACCACTCACAGGAAGGGGGAAAAATCGACCTATGTGTCTTGTGAACCTAGGGAGAACTACGGACTGATCCATGACTTATGTGAAGCCCGGGCATCCTGTACTTGTCTATGTCCTGTGTGTCATAGTTGATGGATGTTGTGGCCATGCAGTCCCTTGGCTGATTGTGGCTTGTTGCAGTCGTTTGTTCCTTGTTGAGCCTTGTTGTTGTCCTCCTTGTGTGGGAACCAAGTTGAAGAAGAAGGTTGTCAGGCCTGTGTGCAACAATCTCTCCAGGTGAGGGAGGTGGTTGTGGTTGAAGAGGCAGGTTCTTAGGTTTGTGGGCAGCTCTCTCTAGGTGAGAAAGTTTGCTGGGAAGTGGTTTTCTCCTAGAGTCCAGCACCAGCTATAAAAATCTGAGAATTTCGGTCCGACCTATTGCTGAAGCCCAAGGAAAGGGAGGTGAAGCATTCGATGGATTGTGTGATAGTGAAGGTGTATACTCCTGGGGTGGGACAGGCATGTGGGGAATGAGATTCCATGAGTAGTGGGCGTAAGAAGTCTCTTGGGAGAGAATCCTTCCTCATAAACTGTGTGTCTTCTTGTTGACCTTGCCTATCCTAGGATTCCCTTGCCCGATGGAGCTTAGTCCCAGCTCGGGGGTGACCTACTGCTAAGAGTGATGAGTAGTGTGGTCTAAGGATGGGAGGTTCGTGGAAGGTCTGTACGCAGTTGGTGGTGTTACTCCAGTTGAAAAGATAAGTATTATTGATGTGACTAATTCTTATTTTATGCATGTCTGTGATGCTTGAATGTTATCAAGTATCCCGTTGTGTATATGAATTACTATCTATTACATTTGAATTTGTATGGTAGAAGTAACTCTGTTTTATGTGTTTTAATTAGATTAAAATGCATGTTAGATGTATGTATGTATGTCTTTCCGCATGGTAGCGTTTATCGGCTTGTTGGTGGCTGGGGATGTTACATAGATGTTGCAAGCATGTTTGGAAAACTGAATATGACCGTCCTAGTGACAGATATGTGCAAGATTCCTTCTGTGAAAAAGGGAAATTTTGAAAGTATTATAGGTTCCAACCGAGAAGGAAGAACCTCCTATCATCTTGAACACTATGTACCTTGATTGGAAAAGGGACAAGAATCCTCCCTTCTATCTTTCATTAGGAATGAATGACCTCCACTTGAAAAACTACATGCTTGATTCAGGAACCTCAGTGAATGTCATGTCGTTGAAACTAATGGAACAACGTGTTTTAAAATCAACCTGACCTTATGGTAATGTATGTGGTATTGATTCTAAACGGGTCAAGGTTTTTGGAGTACGTGAGGACGTTGAGGTTTTTTTGATTGATTTTCCACATATCAGCCTCCACATGGACATAGTCATGATCGATGTTATGGATGCATGGGGGATGATTTTATCAAGGAACTGTTCTTCTACCCTTGGGGGTTTCCTTAGCATGAACCTTAATCATGCATACATTCCCATGGGTGATGGCACACATGAAATATTGCATAGTCGGGAAAAGAATGACAAGCATGTGATGGATCCGAGTGGCCCTAAATATGTCAGTGAACATAATTATGATGTGCCTCCACAGATTATTGAGTATGATCCATTTGAGCTACCCTTCATGTAGGAAGACTCCATAGAGATGTTTCTCCCATGGAAAAATGAATTCAAAGAGAAAATTGTGAAGTACCATGGGAAGGAGCTAGGGTCTATCCATATTTGGAAGAAAGAAGATGAAAAACATGAAGAAACCATCAAAGAGATGGTCAACACCGAGCCTCCTTCATATCCATACATTGAGAGTACATCTTGCATCAATTTCAATGAAGGAATTCTTGCGCTCATGTGGGACAAGAGAAAGGAAAAGCCCAAGTATGACCAGAGAGATGATAGTTCATGTATTGGCCCTTACGTTGTTAAGAAGAAGTTCGATAAAGAAAAGTATTAACTGACAACCTTGGATGAGAGAAATATGCCATTACCAATGGATGGATCTCTTCTCCGACCTTATGTTTAGGTCATATGACTTCTTTAGGGCCCATGACCAAGGCAAGTGGGTAGGTCATCTTGATTTCCTTGCATTTGCATATTTATTTCTCATATTATTTTATATGCATTTCATATTTCATTTTTCTCTACTTGCATATTGATTTCATGCTTAGCTTAGAAATTTTTTAAAAATGTCAAAAATTTTCTTTCTAGATTAGTTTTTTTTATTTTGGATTTTTATGTATATGGATGAAGGGTGATAGAACCGCCCTAGATGCTCTGATGCTTTTGTCTGAGTTTTGGCAGGCATATGTCCACCAGGATATGTTGCGGTTCTCATGCACTCTACGATGAGCACATGTCCCCAAGTAGGAGCCAGATGTTATCCCCATTTTGTAGGATAACTAAGGAGATAGTGTCTCGAGGCCCTCATGTTGCAGATATGGAATGTCGAGAGACTACATGACCAACAATATCCACTTACACAGATGGAGACCCTTCTCACCACCAAGGAGATCAAGATTTTTCAGATGGCATCCACCACACCAACTGGCTTTCGACAGGCACTGGGCCTTGCTCCATGAGGTACAAATTAGGTATTATGGTGAGTGTCATTTCAATATTTGAGGCATTTAATTATGTTGTATCTTAGACTGCTTTATATTTCATAACATATGCTTGGACATTATTCCTTGTTCCTTGTTTCACCTTGGTGGTTGACATTGTGACCTAGTAAGGGGTATTCCTCGGGAATGGGTTTTCTACTAGGAAATTCCTTGAAGATCCATTGTACCTTTCCCAGCCATACTTGCTACTTTCGATCACTTAAATCCCCAATATCCTTGTCTCTTGGGATTTTAGGGTGTATTGACCCAAGAAGGGGTTGTCCCTCACTATATGGGAAGAAGGGGATGAAGGCCCAAAAAGATTTTTGTTGGGTAAAAGATAAAATCTTGTTTATAAACCTTCTAGATGCTTCACCCGATGATCCCCCAAGAAAGAAATGAAACATTTCTATATAAGAAAAAGGGGACCCACAAGAATAAAAGATAGAATGCTTAGGGGGTTAGTTAGAGGATAGGAGGTCTCATCACGAGTTGTCCTATCAGGATCATGGGTACTTATTGGTATGTCATTACCATAATCTGGCCACCAAGCCAGGGTAGTGGATCTTAGTTGCAAAATTGAGAGAAAGGGGGTCTCATCATGAGCCAAACTTCTCATTTCCACAAGGTATTTGTGAGTGAAACTGTCATTATCTGGACACCACGCTAGGACAACGACAT
The DNA here is from genome assembly GCA_010110895.2 of Picea sitchensis. NCBI lineage: Eukaryota > Viridiplantae > Streptophyta > Pinopsida > Pinales > Pinaceae > Picea > Picea sitchensis. The sequence goes on from SNQJ01S0056939.1 coordinate 86,632, forward strand.
TCAAATTATCCTTAAAACATGAAAGAAACAAAAAATGACAAAATTATGGGCTTGGAAAAATTGCATTGCAAACGAAGGTTCCACACACCCTCTACAAAGGAACCCATGAATGAGATACTACAACCCCTTGCATGTTATTAAACCCCATGCCCATTGAGTCTTGATCCTTAACCCCTTCATCCACTTTGCATGGATTAGAGAAGGATCACTTGGGAAACACTCCTTGACCTAGGAAAAATCTACCCAAGAGGACACCTCATCAACACTCCCATATCCAAGCTTGGAAAGTCACATAATGTCTTTGAGAACTTACTTGTTTGACATGGTAATATTTGATGCACATGCTTAGGTGGATCATTTATTGATTTGATTTACTCATCATGATATTTTGACTTGATATCCTTGGAGGGCATGCTTATTTGTCTTTGCAGGACCTAGTTGGTGAATAGTTTTGGAGGAAAAAAACTAGCTTGGGCTTCCATGGAGCTTGAATCCCATAGGTTGGATTCCAAGGGCCCGCATGTCGGATGAGAGAGACATACCTTTGGATTCCTAGAGGACACCTTGGATGACATGACCTAGCCTTTGCATGCCAAACATTTTTCCTAGGAGATGCAAAACGCCATCTTTTGGAGGCTTGACGTCATGCTAGAGGGGCTTGAGGTGGTGTTGACTACACATGGAACATTTTGAAGGAAGGAAATCTTGGATTGTGAAGTAAAAGGTTGGATTGGAGACACATGAAATTTGAAGGCCCAAATCTATCATCTCCAACTCAACGTTTGACCTAAAAGTGACAAAACGTCCCTCGTAAAGGCGTGACGTCATTCTTAGGGTTTTCATTTGTGCAAAAAGTAGAATTTAAAGATGAATTGTTTAATAATATTTGTGTAAAGGGGAGAGATTAGGGTTGTTAACTTCTAATATTGTGGTTTACCCTAAAATTATGTGGACAAACTATGTCAGTGACATTTTGTATAAATAGAAATCATAAGATCTCATTTTGAATCATAACTCTCCCATTGTGAGAAGTGTTGGACTGGAATTTTCGCTATCTTTGGCTAGTTTCTCTCTTGTGCTCTTGTGTATGGCTATATTCTTGGTTATTGGTTGATGGAAGTGATGTGCTAGCCTTGGAAGGCTCTTCTTTGCTATTGTGGTGGTTTATCTTAGCAGTCTCCTTGAATTGGTAAGGTTTTTTTTCATTGTATTATCGTTTGTGTTCAATACAAGGTTATTTTGCTAGAGCTAGGTGGGAAGTATAAGGACATACACCCCCACCTTAGCCTCCATCATCTCATGCTTAATTATTGTTTATTTAACAAGGGTTTACTAAGAGAAGTATAAGTGTATACACCCTCTTAGGTGTTAAAGCAAGATTTGCCTCACCCTATGAAATCTTGCAGAGAGGGCCTTATTCCACCCTATGTAGACTTACTTTCCCTGTTGATAAAATCCAGAGGAAAAAATACAATTTTTCCACTTGTACGCATCTTTCACACTATACAACAAGATTATACACAGACTGCTCCACTACAGCCTGCGTACATCGGGATTTGTGCCAGAAAATGAAAATTAAATGTTGGGTTTCCATTTCATGACAGGAGATCTCTCATCCTTGGCCTTCCATATATTGGAAACATTCCGACTCGGCCCTTCAGTTCCATTTTGAAGGCTATAAATGGGCCAATTCCAAGTTATGGAAAGGAGGAGAGAATTCAACTTTGAGAGAGAAAATTTACTCTGGAGAAATTATTTACTTCATATTGAGTTTGCATCCATTTGTCCTTTAAGTCTGAACACAGTGTTCAACCCCCAAGCTCTTCCCTTATTGATGGAGAACATCATTGTATCCCTTCTATGAGCTTGCCTTTGGTGGAGGATTGAAGTGGTGGAGGCCCAGCTGGAAGGAACTTAGTTTCTCGGTTCCGAACCATGTAGACACGGAAGTCTGTAATATTTTCACTTATGTTGATCATTTATTAATAGAAATACTCCTTTCCCGTCCAATTGATATCTTGCAAATATATGAGTTATTATCCATGGGCGTATTTGTTATGTATATTGATGGATTATGTTATCTAATGTGCTAACCTTTATATTTCCCCATATGCTTGTTTTTGCTTGTTTGTTGAGAACTTGTTGCAGGTATATATAACTTTGGTTCAAAGTGCTCAACGATGGACATCATCGAACATTTGGACGAGGTAGGCCTCTTTCTAATCTTCCTTGCACATTGGTTTATATAGCATGTTATTGGGATAGAGTTGATTTCTACAGTCATTTCCATCTGTTGTGGTTCACCCTAGCCATAGAGAGATTTTCCTCGTAACAAATATGGCGACCATACTTGGGATGAATCTTCTTTCTTAGGGTTTGAAGTACTTTTCTCCTTAGATTGCTCTCGTTTCTACTGTGGTTCTTGTCGTATCATTGTTTGACAACTCCTGTTTACTTTGGGTTTGAGTTTTCAACCTTTCTCCCTTGCCTGGCCTTGTTTTAAAGCATATACATGCCTTTTCCTTGATAGTCTCATATACACGTGGGCTGTCTCACTGCAAGCTGCGTATATACGCTCTGTTTTCTTGAAAAATTATGTACACCTCTTTTCCTTGCCTGTTTTCCTGGTCTGGTGTTTGTTGGGTGGGATTTGATGCTTGTTGAGCCTTCTTGGGTCTCTGTAGTGCCTGTTAAGTGCTTGTGGGATGACAGGAAACCCTCTTTTGGTTGAATTTATGGGCAAATACTTTCTCTTCATCTTTTCATTTTAATTGTCCTTGTACATTGGGCTAGGTGTTTTGTTGCTTGGTATCCTGCTTGCATTATCTCCTTTTTATACACAATAGAGCTATATATCAAGTTACTTTTCAGTCCATGCATTTTCAGTTTTGATATATTGAAAAAAAATAAAAAAATAGGCATTTTGCATTGCTTGGCATTTTTGTCTTTTGAGTTTTTTATCATTAGCTTAGGGCATATAGTGAAAGATTGCATTTTTACTTCAGAATTACAGAGTTGAATTTGAAAATTGCATCGTTTTTAGAAGCATATCATTCATTGAAAGTTAAAATTAGGACTTTGCATTATTTTCATATTTACTTTTCTTGCAGAGTCATAACACCATGAGTTTCACTACCATACCTTTTTGAGTAATCATGACCATAAAATCAACGCTATAATTTAAAATTGATTAGTCATGATTTTATTTTCTAGGGTGCACAAACTAGCCTAGGATTTAGTGCCTTGGAATAGGATTTTGTGAGTAAACTTCTCCAAGGCAATTAAATCAACATATGTGTCTGAGATAGGGAGTGGAGAAATCCATTGTATAATTGGTAAGATCAGGAGGCTCCTCTCACACCAGAGTTAATCACGAGATCGCACGAAATTGGTTGAAGGGATATCCTCCTGACACCTTCCTAGCATCAGAGATATTTATGGGGATATATTCGTATCCGAGGATCTTGTTAGTGCCATTACCAATGTGAGAGGAGGTGCTTTCAAGGTTTCGGTCTTTGCTACCCTGCCCATAAGGTGGACTCGACTTACGACTGCTCGCATGTGCATTGGTTATACAATGGTTTATTAGTTGCTTGACTTAGGTGTCTCATAGGTTACTTACAGGGGTTATTTTGCAGGTACCCTGGGTCAGATAAGGGTCGGACAACACACAACCTTTATGGAGGATTACCTCTCCAGGGGGATCTGACCGACTGGTTGTTAATCCCACGAGGGCCCTTATAACTGATTATGTTACCTCCGATCTTTAACAGGGAGTCTCAGGCCCCTCTTGGGTGAAACATAACTTCTTTAGGGAGGGAGGCCACTCAACCACTTTAGCTCATTTGCATGCATATTGGATGTTTGAATTTTGGTGTGCTCTTTAATTACTAGATGGCCTTAGGATATATTTTTGTCTTTAGAGACTTAAGTCATCATGGAGTCGAACCAGCCTCCCTACCGGTCCCATTGCTTGTTACAGTTACCACCAGATTTCGTGTCCTTTCCTTTTAAAAGGCATAAAGTTATTATACGTGGTACACACACGTCTACCGTTCAGACTTGTGATTCTACAAGGATGAGCATTGAACCTAGTCTTCAGAATTTTGGGAGCCCTTCGACTCGCATACCCACTATAGTTAATGACAACCCTTCAACTCCTGCGACCTCCATGGTTGTAGTGCCAGAGGCACCTATCATTACTATGGCCTAGTCTATAGTAAATGATCAAGATACTACCTCAAACCCCTTTGGGTATCTTGGCCACTCACCAGGCTATAGTTTTCAGTGCATCCCTATGGATTCTAGTCCCTTTTCTTATGGTATGCCCAACTTCACTTTGCAGTTTTCGAAATCCATCCTAGCTGTTGGCCCTAATGTTATCATTGGGCTTGGGGGAAGTACACCTCCCTACACTCCTTTTTTATTTCGTGGATCTAAAATCCCTCAAATGACTCCTAATATGGGAGGCATGCTTGCTTTTAACCCCAGGTCCAAGCCTCCTACTTCTGGGTGGAATAGTCAATCTGGCGGACAATATTTGGCTCAAGTTCTATCCTACAACCCTACCTCCTCGGTGGAGATTCTGACCAATACTTTTGGCATGAAGAATACACCTCTATTCTCCGGATTCCAACCCAGAGGAGGTCAATTTCACGCTTTGGGCAACCCCCAACCCGGATCCAATCCGGTTGGGGGAAATTTCTATAACCCTCAATAGAACATTCATGTTGGAATGATGCCCAACCAACCCTACATGAATCAGCCCAGAGGAGGGCCTTATAATTCTAGACATGGCCATGGTGTTTACCAAAACCCTGGATGGCCTGCAAATCTGCAAGAACATTATTTTTCAGGAGGTTGGGGCCAGATGTCGCAACCTCGTCTCCCTTTTCTGGCCACGCTTAATATGCCAGATTTGTCTAAGTTAATGAATGACCCTGTGAGTCACGAACCTACATGGCCCCCCATTCCCACCAAACTTCCTTAGAACATACCGAAGTTCGAGGGTAAGAATGGAGAGGATCCTGGTGATCATGTCACTACCTTTCAACTTTGGTGCTCATCAAACTCCCTTAATGACAATTCTATTTTCTTGAGATTATTTCAATGCGCCCTCATCGGAGTTGCTGCGAAATGGTATATTGAGCTGCCTAAGGGGGCATATGGGACTTTTATTCAATTGGTGATGGTATTTATTAATCACTTCCAGTTGCCCATTCATTATGATGCTGGCCTAGAATTGTTGTCAACTTTACGCTAGGATACCGCTACTCATATATTAGACCATATCCAAGAGTGGCGGAGACGGAGGAGGTTTATTAAGACCCCTATACCCCCGACCTTTATTTTAGAATGGTTTCTTAAGTCTTTGCACGCTCCTATCTCAAAGGACGTGGCTACTCTAAGGTTACCACTGAGGAATAAGCGATATTTAGGGCTCACCAATTAGATTTGATATATGCTTAGTCTGGGATGTTATACCACCTTATTCCTGAAGCACCATGGTCTACTTACGACCCTAGGCAAAATCCTGGACCTCATGTTGATGGCATTGTAGGTGCCGCCAATGTAAAGTCTGTAGACTCGGTGATGAACCATTTGAAAGAGTTGTCTTTAAGCCAGTCTGTAGGAGGACCAAATTCGTCTGTGTCTTCCAACCCCACTCAGTCGGTGGATGTACATTATGTGCAATCGTCGACCAACCCAAATGGTAACCAACAACTAGGAGGGAATAAGAAGAAAGGACGTAATAACTGTAAGGGTGGGAAAAATGGTAATAAACCCAAGGACAATAATAATAATGAGAAGACGGGTAATAATGCTGGAGAGGGAAAACGAGAAAGACGTAAGGTGAAGTTTCCCTGTAAGATTTGCACATATGATCACCTTACCCATTTATGCCCCAAACTTACAGAAGTTGTGAGGCTATTAGCTCAATCCCCCACCGTGCTGACGAATCCATTCCCACATAATCAACACTTAGCCTCAAGCTCCTCAAACGTCGAAAATGTGGCTGGTGGGGGTAAAAACCAGCAATTGCAAGATGATGACCATTTATGTATCAATATGGTCACTGTGAAAATCGATGTAGCCACTCGATCTTGAGACTATAGTTCTAAACAAACTATTCCCGGTCTAGAATCTCCTCCTCCTCCTCTAGAGACAACTTTACAGATTGAGAAACCAGAGCCACTGCCTCATATTCCTAAAGGAGTACTCATGCGCTCTACCCATAATCCAAATACTAGAGCTGCCCATAACTACTCTATTGTTGAGGACTTGGGTCAAACCCCTTGTGCGATGTCGGATTTGGAGGTACTCCATATGTGTCCTTCACAAAGGAATGTCTTAATCTCTACTTTAGGATCTCTAGAACCTAGTAGCTAAAAATTTATCAAGTTTGACGTCACATATGTTAAGCCTTGTTTTCATTACCATGTGTCTTTCCAAATCCATGTGGAGTACTCAAAGTATACCATCAAACGTGCGATTTTTTATGAAGGCGTTGCTATGTGTGTGATGTCCCTGGTCTATTGGAAAGCTCTTAGTTCTCTGATTCTTTCCAAGTCATCGAACATGTTGACTCCTTTTGACGGTCATTCCTTTCGCCCTCACGGTATGGTCATTGCCTTTCCGGTCCAGTTAGGTGGGAATATGGTAGAGGTGGAGGTATAGGTAGTTGATGCGCCTCTCGATTATAACCTATTACTAGGTCGCAATTGGACTTATGCTATGATCGTTGTCGTGTCGTCCATCTTCCATACTCTTTGTTTTCCTCATGAAGGGACGATCATGATGATCAATTAGTTATCCTTTGTGTGTTAAAGTCCTAATGCATCTATTGGACCGTTGATCCCTGTGATCGACAATTCTCAGTCGACAATTGAGAATATCAGTGTCAGAATGTATTCTTCCCTTATGGGTACTTTCAACTTCACGACACCGAGTCACCACGTCTATGCCATGTCCAGTAGGTTTGTCTCGACAGGGAGGTCCGTTCCTTTCCTCACTTCCTATTTTAGTGATCCTTGGAACCTACCTTCCTCAACTTCGTCTTGTGAGGGTCAGTCACATACTGACATTATATCACCAACCTCTTTTATTCATGTTGGAGATTGGTTGACAACCTCTGATAGTCATGTTGAAGACCAACAAATAGCCACTGCAAGTCATGCTGGGGGCACAAATATAGTCATTGCTAGTCACACTGCACATACATCACCAACCTCTGCTAGTCATGTTGGAGATTTTCTACCAGCCTCTGCAAGTCATGCTGGGAGCCTGTCACCAACCATTGCAAGTCGTGTTGGGGGTATTCATATGATTGAGAAGCCTAGTCATGTAAGATGTAATCCCAAGTTCATTTGTAGGCTTTGTAAAGGAGATCACCATACTTGTTTGTGCCCTGCTACTGTTGTGGTACAAGAAGCACGGTCCTTTCCTAGGGGTCCTTTGGGTTCTAAGTCATCTTTGGCTTCCCAACCTTCTTTGGTTGATACAACAGTCATGCTGATGCAATTTTTGGCTGACACCTCTCTTCCTTTAGAGGATGATGCATCCCTTGACCTTGTTGTCTCACATCCTGTTCAACCAATGGTTGAAGAAGTGGTCGTGCTGATGCAATCTTCGGTCGATCCCACTCTTCTCTTGGAGAGTGACAAGCCTAAGGAAGTGACATCACCTATGCAATGTTCGGTCAATCCTGCTCTTCTTTTGGAGGGTGATGCGTCCTTCGACCATGTCCTTAGCATTTCTAGTTTTGTACCTTATTCACTAGGGAGCATTCCACTCTCTTCGAGTATGCTCCCTCCAAGTCCTAGGGTGGTTTCCTTTGATTGGAATTATCTCTTAGAGCCTTAAATTCCTCCTTCTAAACCCTTCCAGATAAGGGGCATTCCTAGATATATTGTAGATAAGGTAACCTCTGCAAGTATTTTATCCTCCTCGACTTGGAATGATTTGGGTTTTCTCAAGCTTATGTCAGCTCTTCGTAAGTTGCTGACCTTTCACAGAAGTCCTGCACAGGAGCCTTGGCCTCCCCCATTGCATGCTTCTTAGAACAACATCAACGAGTTTAATTCAATCTCTTTTCCAAATCATCTTTAAAAAGTGAAAAGATTGCCGAGTGATTTTTCCCTTTCACACTCGTTAAATTGGACTTGAAAGGTTGTGAGTCTTAGTTAATCTCTTTTCCAACACATTATCAAAAAATGAAAAGATCGTCGAGTGAACTTGTCTTTTTCACACTCATAAATTGGCTTTGAAAAGACATCTATTTGGCACAAGTTTATCCCTTTTTCAAACCAAGTAGACTAAAAGACATAAAAATGACATTTTTTGGCGTTAAGTTGTGATTGCATCTCATGCCCTTGCTTGCAGTATTGAGCCTATAGCTGGTTCTCGCTTTGAGTTATAAACCGTTTTCCTCAGCAGTTTTGCGTCCTCAACCAAGTAGAGCCTTGTTTGTATCCTTCGCAATTTGACACCCCATACCTAGGAGAGATCATTCCCCCGAGTGTCCATCTCCCGCATGCACTTCCCTGCATTGAGCATAGGTATGTTCCACTGCTGGAACTAGTTTTTCTTACTTGCGACACTCATTTCCTCCTCAGTATCATAACATTCATTTGTCTATGAAAAAAAAAAAAAAAAGACGGGTGGGAAGGGACTATTATCTTGTATCAACAACAGTCGTGTTGCCTTTGAACAGAGCACAAAGTTATTGAGTCCATTCATCATCATAATTTTGGGATTAGCATGGCCTTAGGAAGCTGGGCTCGTTACAGAGTCTTCTCTACCGACTGGTTAATCTTCTAGTCCCTATAGAGAATTTCATTAATGCCTCCTTCATCTCATGGTTTCATCATTAGGTCTATGCTGTTAGAGTCCTCCATATGTTTCATGCTCTTGTTCAAAGGAAGTCTATCAACCTGTGTCGGCCACTCCTTAGAACTCTTGACTTTGCATGTCGTCCATACCCTCGATTTGTCTCAGAATCACATGATACTGTAGTTCTATCATGCACCCTAGCCTTACTTTCACCATTGGTAGGTAACCTTGAACGCAACAGTCGACATTTCATTATTGGTTGTTGATTGGGTGGTTTCCCTTATGTTCAACGACAAGACATCTATTCACACATTGGGATTCATGCAGTGCCTTGGATGCCATTAGCCTTATTGGCGGTTTCCTCTCCTTTGTCAACAGTTTTCATCATTGGCTATTCAGAGGGTCTTTTTCGTGTACCACTTTCACTTGGCACACACAAAAGATGCACAGGGTTGTTGGTTCGTGAACAAGTCCTTCATCCAATTTCCACCAAATCATGAAGCTCTTGCTTTGTACCTCGTGCTGACTGATGAGAGATGCCTTAATTATCTCCTTTCAGCGGGTCTCTTTCCATCGAATTCAACTCATTTATTCTGGAAACGAGATCTAGAGTCTTATGAGTACCTTGAGGCTTGCAGTCATCAGTGGCAGACTCTCTCACCATCGACAGTTGGGAATACATCAATGTCTCCTGATCAATGGATTCTTCAGGTGTTCGACACTGACTCCTCTATTCTCACTTGTAAGAATGTACTCGGTGCCTTGATACCTACTTTCATTATCGATAGGCTGTCTCGTGTTTGTTAACGATATACATCAATGACCAGTAATCAAATGATGTTTCATTGTGTTCGACCTCAACTCCTTTATTCACATGATGTAGACTTGCACCTTTGGTGGATTGTGTAGAAGACTTGAAGACATCACTATCTGGCTGAAGCTTTCTGGAGCTGTTGCTTCCTTTTCATTGGACCAATACCTATATGACTTCAGTGATCATGGGAGATTAGATTGTACTCCATGGTATACATATATCTTCAGATTAGTTTTGAGACTGGTTCTACTAGGCCTTGTTCATGACTATGACAACTATTGGCATGTAAGCGCATTTGCATTTTCCTATTCATGGCCACGAACACTTGTTTGGTATATTTTCACATGGATCTGCAGTGTAATTTTTGGCAGCCATGTATGCAAAGTCAATACAGAATGTAATGAGAAACTGAGTTAGTCCAGCTGGTTCCCTACCACTTCACTTATGGGTTGTTTGTAATGTATTTCGGCAATCACAGATACTCCTCTGACCTCACACATTAGGGGGCATATGTTAAAGAAAGATTTGTCTCACCCTATGAAATGTTGCAAAGAGGGCCTTATTCCATTTCCCTATGTAGACGTACTTTCCCTGTTGATAAAATCCAGAGGCAAAAATACAAAGTTGTCCACTTGTATGCATCTTGCACACTATACAACAAGCGTATATGCAGGCTGCTCCACTACAGCCTACGTACATTGAGATTTGTGCCAGAAAATGAAAATTAAATCTCGGGTTTCCATGTCATGACAGGAGATCTCTGATCCTTGGCCTTCCATATACTGGAAACGTTCTGACTCGGCCCTTCAGTTCCATTTTGAAAGATATAAATGGGTCAATTCCGAGCTATGGAAAGGAGGAGAGAATTCAACTTTGAGAGCAAAGTTACTATGGAGAAATTATTTACTTCATATTGAGTCTCCATTCCTTTGTCCTTTAAGTCTGAACACAATGTTCAACCCCCAAGCTCTTCCCTTATTGATGAATAACCTCATTGTCTCCCTTCTATGAGCTTGTCTTTGGTGGAGGATTGAAGTGGTGGAGGCCCAGCTGGAAGGAACTTAGTTTCTCAGTTCTGAACTGTGCTGACACATAAGTCTGTAATATTTTCACTTCTGCTGATCATTTATTAATAGAAATACTCATTTCCCACCCAATTGATATCTTGCAAATATATGAGTTATTATCCATGGGCGTATTTGTTATGTATATTGATAGATTATGCTATCTAATTTGCTATCCTTTTATATTTCCACCACATGCTTGTTTTTGCTTGCTTGTTGAAAACTTGTTGCAGGTATATATAGCTTTGGGTCAAAGTGCTCAACGGTGGACATCATCGAACATCTGGACGAGGTAGGCCTCTTTCTTATCTTCCTCGCACATTGGTTTATATAGCATGTTATTGGGATAGAGTTGATTTCTGTAGTCATTTTCGTCTGTTGTGGTTCACTCTAGCCATAGAGAGATTTTCCTTGTAACATTAGGCTAAACCCTAGCTAGAGATACTTGCCTTGGGAAGTAAGAGGATTTACACCCCGAAGGAGGTAGTACCTCTAGCTCATTCTTTGTTTGACTCCATTAACCCAATCATTAAAGGCACTAGTCATTACTTGTTGCATTGGAGAAATAAATTGCTACCTTGGTAAACATGAAATTTTCAATTTTTGAAGTTGTCTCTTTGAGAAGTTGTTCCTTGAGCCTTTGGCTCTCTTGCCTCATTGAGGCGTCCCCTTTCAACCATTAATTCTTGTTGCTATTATAAAACTAACCTACATCCATAAAGCTGCAGAAAATCTAACCCTTTAACCCCTAATAACTCCTAAACTAACCCTAGGACTAACCCTTAATTTTGCCCTAACTCTCTACTAACCCTAGCACACTTGTCGAGCTAATTAGAAGTAGTTTTCATTGGTTGATTTTTCTGCTATAAAGCTTGGTTTGCTAAAGCCATAAGGATGATAAATATCTGTGCAACAAGCTTTTGTTTTCAACCTTACTTTTGAGCTAGAATATTGCTTTATCACTGTTGCGTTGAGCTAGCCTCCACTAGCTTGTCTCTTGCTTATTCAATCATACTTTTAGCACTTATTTTGTAGCCGTTACTATATTTTATGAGTTGATATATATCATTTACTTTTGCTGCAATTAGGGACACCAAGCTTAACTTGCTTGTCCAACTAACATATTACAAGTATTATTGGTTTTCATTGTGTCTCGGGAAGGTACTTTACTTTCGGTGGGTCACTCAACTCACTTGGAAATCCTTAACCTTTCCGAAGACTCTTTTCCAAGCTCCTCATACCATTACTTGGAAACCCTTAACCTTTCCGAAGACTCTTTTCCAAGCTCCTCATACCATTTACCATTTAAAATTGACGTCTGGGAACATCCATTCATACTTATCATTTTCCATCTCAATCCCCCCTTAAGGTCATCAAGATTCCCCCTTGAAGTGACTATCTCACCTCTAAAATAACAACCCCTTGAGGTGATTCTCACCTCTAAAGTAACAATGGGTAGATGCTCTCCTAATTGTAGCCAATTGGTGATTGGGTTGATTACAATAATGAAATTATAATGCCATACCAATGAGATTATAATACCATATCACTCAGCCCAAGCAAGGTTAATTTCAATTTGAGGATAAGCCATCTAATGTTTTCCAAGTTTTCCCATCAAATGTTATCTCTGATTATACATTCTCAATTTGTGGCATCATAAAGTAATAACTGGTCATGCTTTATGCATGTGGGATATAACGTCATGAATCCATCTCATGCTTTAAAAAGTGATTGATTGTAGACAATTGTCCAATAAAAAATTATTTTTATTTTCTTTTTACTCAGGTTCTTGGAATAAAATCATCAATTCAAAATTCTTGTTTCCTGGGATCTATTCATCGAGCTGTGTGTTCACCTGCGGAATGAATCTTTTTTCTTTTTCATGGATCGATGTCTCTCTCTAGTGTGTGGGCTTTTCCTCCTTACTCTCTGCAGCGCAGAAATCCGCAGCCACTGCAACCTGAAGCAAGCCTCTGCAAAAGGATCCCAAAAAATTTGTATCACCCATGACATATTAGGGCTTCCGAAAGGCCCTCTTGTTCAGGGTGCTGCGTCTGAGAAACACCCCAGACCGGCCAAAGACATTCCGAAGAAGCCTGATGATGTCTAGGCGTTCACAGGGAGTTTGCCTCTCGTCATGCCGTCGTCGGACATCTCTAATTTGAAGAAGCGCGCGCCCTCCATTACAGACTGAAAATATTTCTTGGCAATGGCTTCCTTTTACATCATCTGCTGGGAAAGATAATTTGGAACTCTACCATTGCGTTAAAGTTGTAAATGACGTTCGTCCAATGTTCAGATTTCGGAAATTTGAAACCTAGGGTTTGGCAATCACGATCAGCCTGCAAACACAAACACAGAGAGGAACAATTCCAAAAGAACTCGGAAGTTGTTGGAGCTTTCGAGTCCTCTCTTCATGATCTGAGTTACCATTTTATTTCCTTCCTGACACGAGGGAGATTTACCATGCTCCAAGATATATTAAAAAAAAATCGCCAATTAAATCAACAAGGAATTAATTATAACACGACTTATTTGCTTTATTTTGGACAATGCTGGCTTTTAGTTAATTTTCTCATGAATCATTAAGGGAGATTTACCATGCAAGATGTAAATAAACTATTTTCCAAGATATATTAAAAAAAGCCCCAATTAAATCAACAAGGAATTAATTATAAAATGATGGCTTTTAGTTAACTTTCTCACCATGAATCAATAAAATTTATTTTTATTGTGGACAATGATGGCTTTTAGTTAACTTTCTCACCATGAATCAATAAAACATTTCATTGTTTAAAACATGTTATCTCTCATAAATCACTACCATGAATGAGTTATTAGGTTTTCAAGACTAAAAAACTTTGGTATCATATTAGAGTATATAATGAAACATGACTCAAGAATATTGGTGGAAAATGTTTTAGTCATCTCTACATTATATTCATCTAATGATATCAATATCAATGTATAATACATATATGTAATTACCTTGTACACTAAAAAGTGTGAATACATTGACAACTTATCAATAAATAATAATAACAACTCATAAAAAATTGATCTCAAACTTTATAATTGTATAGGGTCTTACAAGCTAACACCATAGTAATACTTTTACTAAACCCCACCTTTAACCGTATGAAACTTTTTCTCTTGTCTTTATAATGCCCATCCTATCATATGCTTTGTGAAAGATGATTCCTCTATAAAAGAGAGGATACCATATATGTTTTGTGAAAGATGATTCCTCCATAAAGGAGAGGATATCATGTTAGCATCTTTCTCATTATGCATTGGTGGAAGTAAGGAATCCAAGCTTAAAAGCTATGGATTACACCAAAATTCTGTAATTCATGTTAAAATTGTTTATTCTTTATTTGATATGAGTATAATATTCTAACTATGTGTTGCATATAAAGTCCATATTTTATACATAAATATGCATATTCAATTGGAGGACTATCCCATGGTAAAGGTATTGTTAATGTTTTAAAGAGGGTTAAGATTTAGATTTTGAATTTGCACTTAATTGATGTTGAAGGTGGCAAATTTTATCATAATTGGGTTGTCAACTAATAGTGAGGACAACCATCATTGGTTGTTATTCACAAATGTGGGTTGACTCATCATTGTTATTCAAAGAAAACCATGCCACCTAAAATTGGTGATTTATAAATAATTATGACATGATTGGTTTTTAATGACTTGATAATGACTTCCAATAAGACATCTTCTTCAACAACCAATAAATCAAAAGGATAAGGATGTTGTAACAAGATTGAATATCACTTGATGTTGTCAATATTTATGGAAGAATGTGATGTATTATACAGGTAAGCCCTAACTATTTTTTTCGCTTCCACAATGTCCATTTTTGGTTTATTTGTCATTAAGTTAAAGATGTTGGACACATCAACCACACTGAAAGGGGGGGTTGGGGGGAAATCAATGTGAGACTATTTTTACACTTCTTACATAACTTTAGTTAGCAATCACCATTTACTCATTACTTCCATTCATACTTGGTTCCTTGTATGTAAACATATCTCAACAACATACATCAACAATAAGGAACTATGAACCATAACAATAATGAACACAAAGAACACCAGATACATGTGTAATTTTTTTGTATTATGTGTTACAGGAGATTACAATCTCAGGGTTTTATCATCACCAACTGAAAATAGCACCAACTCAAAGAGAGAACCAACTCTCAATGCAATACCCAACCTGCAGATCACAACACCAACTAAGAAGAGGAATCACCGAACTGCCAACTTTCTGTAGCTGCCAAATATGCCACCACAGTTTTGCTGTCGTGATTTTGCTGTCGCGGTTTTGCTGCCGCGATTCTTCTACCGCGATTCTACTGTCACAGTTTTGCTGCCACGATTCTATTGCTGCAGTTTTGATGTATCAATAATACATTCCCAAATAGCCTTTCACAAATAGATATTCAATATGCTCAAAGATCATACTCATAAGAGACCCCTGCTCTCTTATTTATACTTTTCCAAGTAGCTTCCTTTAGGGGTTATCTTCTAACCAACTTACCCAACTTCCTTCTTTTGGGGCTAACCCACTTATAACCACTTTGTCCACTTACAACCACTTTATCCACAAATAGTAAACTCTCCACTTCTAGTTGCAACTAATTTATTTTTAATTGTTTTCTTATTGCAACCACTTAACCCATGACTAACCACTTTGACTGGTCAACTTCTTCTAGGAGCTTCTAGAATAATTTGACTTCTTTGACCTCCTTGAATACTTTGACCTTCTAGGGGCTTCTAGATCACTCATGAGGGTTCTCCAACTTCACATGGCCATAACTCTTTAACCGTGAGGAGTTATGTGACGTTCCACATATCACCGAAAACGGCATGACATATACTATCCATTTGGAATAATTTCTCCTACAAATTCACTTTTATTCATTACATTATTCCTTAATAAAAATTGGGTTCCATAACAATGCTGCTGGGCTACTCAACCACCTAACCATTTGGACTTCACAAAGTTTCTTCCTGTGAGGGATTTCACCATAAGGGGACCACTTTCATAAATTTATCCAAGAGCGTGTTCCCCTTAGGGATTTCACCATAAGGGGACCACTTTGGAGTTTATCCATTTGGTTCTTCCTATCAACCATGACATGACATAAATGATACAACTCCCTTTAATATCAACACATCATTATGACACCACTTGACATCAACCCTTTGACAACAATTACATCAATGACCATATAACCAATAATCAATATATCAATGATACAAACACATCACTATGAAAATACTTGACA
>SNQJ01S0056940.1:20238-42325 GCA_010110895.2 Picea sitchensis
GTCTTATCCATGGAGTGTCATTGTTACTCTAGGAGGTTAGCTCTACAGGGTACCAGAGGTAGTTCCAACTAATACCACTTTATTGATCTCAACAAAACAATCCCGTAAATTAATCTCTCAGACCACAAAATTTTCCCTCTTCATGATGCAGTCAAAAGGTGAAAAAAGGGTCATTGTGACCACTACAACCTCGGCCCAAGACCTTTCTATACAATAGAAGCAAGTCGACAAGATTGTAGAGGAGCACAAATATATTTTTTCACCTACAAAGGTGCCTCTACACTTTCAAGTCAAGCATTCCATTGAATCGATGCCTGATGCTCCCTTACCTAATGGTCCAATATATAGAGGCTCCCTTCTAGAGAATGAGAGTCTTCCATATGTTCAACATAGCTATAATAGAGCCCTTCATAGCTCTATTAGACGCAACCCTTTTCAAGTGTGCTTGGGGTTCCAGCCATTATCTCCCATTGATATAGTTCTTCTTGTTGCATCTTCACTGATAATGTTCTCCCACACTCAGACTAAGTTAGATCATGTAGCTAGATTTGTTGAATGGATCCAAGACCTCCAACAATAGGTTCATGACATCCTTCAATAGGATAATGCTAAGTACAAGAAGGAAAACTACTTCAACAAGGGAAGTGTCTCACTAAGGTTCATATTCAATAAAGTTTCCCCCATCTCCCAAGGGAACTTGACATAATGGGGACCATTTCTTCCTAAGGGGGGAGGACTAGTCCAGGTGGATCTCGGTGGCCATCCACCTTTTCCATTGAATCAACATTTTCATGATATTCACCCTTTTGATGGGGAATGTAATTTAATTCCATCTCCATTTGTTAATTATAATCATCATGTAATGATTGCTTAATGGTCTAATGTTTATGCCTACAATGCTAATGCACCAGATCCCATTAGAATTTCGCAGTTAGGCACACTTGGGCTAGATTAATACTGGGATTGGCGACCATCTAGGAATTCCTAGTGTTTTAAATGCTTATGGAATTTTGTAAACTTAGACCAGTTTATCCTACATGCATCATGGGAATTATTCTCCTCTCACTCTCTCATATATAATTGAGGTGAAGGAGGTCGAGCATGCAATGGAGTGTGATGTAAATCTTGTTGTGAATGAAGCATATCCAACATATCTTTCTCTTTAGAGATAAACTATCACCATTCTAGCCAGTTTGTTTCTACAATATTCTGCTATTTTTATTCACTAATAGAAGTTGGGTTTCACTATATTTCTGTGTTCTAATCTATTGTTTTGTTTGTATCTTTTTTCATTCTTCATATATTCCGGATCATATATGTATCCAAATTTAGGCACATAATTTTCAACAAAATATTATTTCATTGGCATGTATACTTCCACTTACCACCCTCATGCAACTATTTTTTTTAATTACTATTGTGCAAATGAGGGAGTTACTAGTGTCTCCATCAGAAAAAAGTATGCCATTTGCACTATTAAACAACCATAGTGAACTTTATATCTCTACATGATCTTGATTATATTCTTGATGCCTAATATGAAACAAGAAGACACAGTCATGAATTAAATAAATACATTCACATGGGTTTATTTCCTTCCTTACCCATACTCCTCTAGAATCATACCATTCACAACCTTTGAATAATCCTCTTATCCCCCTAATTTTCTTGCTAACCATGACATGAGTCCCTCTATTGTAACTAGTATATGATTCATCCATCACGGCGTGACTGTAGTAAGCATCAAGATTCCACATCACTAGTCTGGGGGAGTGTGAGTACAACCCCAACCATCTCCTCAAATTTTGGCATCAAGCTTTATTCTCCCCTCGACCTTAGCTAGGATCTATGGCCCCAAGCCTCATTTGGATGGTACTCTACCCACCAAGTATCTGGTAGGTATGTTGATTTCAAGGAATCTCAAAAGGCTAGCCTAAACCCCTTCCACAACTCCAACTAGGTACTCAGGCCCAAGCATTGAAAGTCCAACATTAAAACTCCATTGACGAGTATAGCTACGACAATCTTAATGGATTTTTTGTATCCCAAGAGGTAAAAGAACTATTGGTATAACAATACTGAATGAGTTTGTCCCCAACCCATAAAATGTTATTTATGCAAATATCTTTTCTTCATGGGTATGAGCTCCCATAATATATTTAATGAATCATCCCTCTAGGCCCATGGAGTGGCTCTCCTATCTAGTGTTACCGCAAATAATGAAACCAAAAAATTAGGCATAATCATATCATCATTATACCATGAACAAAAAATAACTACATGCTAACTAATGCATTTCATCATAAGAACATAATGTCATAACATCACGAATAACAAATTACATGCTAACTAATACATGCCATCATAAGGACATAACACCATCATAACATCATGAATACTCATATAGTGATAATCAACACAACATATATAACATATACAAAACATAATAACTGGTAATGCATGAACATGAGAAAAAAAAATATCAGAATGTCAATTTAATATATGGACATGTTCCTACTAAGTTTTCTAGTCCAAGATGACTATACAAAAGACAAAGTAGTACATATCTTCCCCCTTCAAGGAACTTCATCTCAAAGCTAACTTTACTAAAAAAGATATGGGAAATCAACACAACATATATAACATATGTAGAACATAATAATTGGTAGTGCATGAACATGATAAAAAAAACTATCTCAAAATGTCGATTTAATATATGGATATGTTCCTACTAAGTTTTCTAATCAAATATTACTATACAAAATGAAAAACACTACATATGTTCCTCCTTCAGGGAACTTCATCTTGAAGTTAACTTTACTTAAAAGGTATGGGAAATCTTGACACATAACCTTACAGTCCTCCCAGGTAGTAGATCCTCTACTATATTGGTCCTATTGGACCTTAACTTGGTCAAGTACACATTTTCTTAGCTGACAAACTCTCTTGTCCAGTATAGAGAACAATTCACCATAGATGGTTCCATCCATGGAAACCCACAATGCCTCTAATTTCAACATGTGTGAAGGATCAAGAACATAATTTCTAAGTACAAAAGCATGAATTACACGATGCATCTTTCCTAAATGGGATGGAAGCTCAAGATAGTAAGAAATTAGTACGATACTTTTAAGGATATTGAATGGTCAAACGAATATGAGGGATAGTTTTGTTCCTTTACCAAATTTGAAGGAACTCTTAGTAGGATTGGCTCTAATGAATATTCTGCTACCTTCTTCATAAATTCTATCTATTCTTTTAGCATTTGTGTAACTTTTATGCAATTCCCTTACTTCCTTAAGCCTTTACTTAATTGTAACTTACTATTCCTCCATTTCTTGTAGCAGGTTAGGTCCTAACACAACTTGATTCTCTAACCAACCCCAACTCAAAGGGGTCCTGCATGGTCTCCTATATAGGAACTCATATGGGGTTGTGCGAATGGAATTGTGATAAATATTGTTATAAGAAAACTCAAATAGGGAAAGATACTTCTCCCATTGATTTTGTTGGTCCATGACATACATTCTTAACATATATATTCTCTAGTACTTGGTTAACTCTCTGTAGCTATCTATCTATCTCTAGATGATATGTAATACTAAACTTGAGCTAAGTACCCATAGAAGTTTGGAGGCTTTTCTAGAGCCTCAAAGTAAATCATGAATATTTATTTGAAATTATTTTCTAAGTCACCTCATGTTAGTGAAATTTCTCCCTGAGAACAAGGGACCTACTAATTAATTTACCCTAGAAGACATTTCTACCAATTCAAAATCATTATGATCTCCCACTGCGAACCCACTTCTAATTAATGCAAAAGGGGAAACAAAACTATCAATAACACCATAATCAATTAAAATAGAGAGAAGTGTATTTTTAATCATACCAGTAGACTGTAAAACTATGTCTTGATGATTATCCTAATGGTTAATTACCGTTGCATGAATTTGATGTTGGGCTTGGGGTTGATCCTTCTAAGTTATGTCCTTTTCCTTCTTGATGATTAGAACACCATTTATACTTTAGACAATTATTTTTATAATGGGTACCTCCACATTCCCAACACCTTTTTCTGATCTTGATTAATTATGTAATGCTACCCCCAACCACTATATCCCCTGCCTTGACCTCTTGTTCCTTGGGAGTGGGACTAGTTCCTTTGTCTTAAGGGAGATGCCCTTGATGCTATACTAACAACCTTGGCTACAATGTCTTGTCTTCTATGGAATCCATATCTACATCCCTTAACCTTGATAGCTCCTTCTTCGGAAGGTTCTTTAAAGGGAACAAAGCTCTTCCTTGGTGATTTACCATTCGTATCAATCCCCTTTTGGGCCCACATAACCATAATTGTTGTATCTACCATGGTACTAGGTTTCTACATCATGACCTCAACCCAAACTAATGGATGAAGTCCATGAAGGAGCCTCTTAGTTTGTCTCTTATCATCCACCATATATTACACATGTTGAACTAATGCCAACAATCTACCTCATAAACTTCCATCGGTCTTCCGCTCTACTTAACTATATGGAATGCACTTATTTTTTGTCGTTTATATTCCTTTGAAAAGTACCTAGTTCTGAATGTTTCCTTGAATAAATCTCGAATCACTAGTAAGAGAATGATATGCAATTTGGTCTCTTCATTAATCCACTATAGCAGGACATCCCCTTTAAGGAGACTCATCTCTAATTGGGCTTTCTCAATGAAATTGTGTGCCTTAAAATAGACATGAACACTGTGAAAATTGTAAGTTTTAAACTTTTTATAATAATGCAATGCACACATAAATTCTTAACATAGAAAAGAAAACAATTGAAATCACATATATGCACATAGATTTACCCTGGAAACCCAATCGGGAAAACCAACAACCTGTTTTAGACTCGCACCTCTAATTCTATTCCTTATCCAACTTCATTGTTTACAATATAATATATAGGATTTCGTGGCATCCAAAAAACCCCTAATCCATTGACCTATATTAGATTACAACCTTAATTCCTTAACCAGAATTAGAAAACCACGGGCTGAAATACCATGTGCCGCTAAACTGCCAAAGGTGAAAAACTGCCCCCACAAAAGGCAAAAGACCGCCCACAAATTTGGTAAATAAACCCCCAATTTTTTTTTGGGGATCTACCCCCGAAACCCCTAATAGGGGGACCCACAATTGTGTTAAGAATATAACACATACCCCAAAAACATTTCTTCAATTTCCAATATTTAATAATGAAATTTACTTATATGCAAGATACTATCATTTAATAATTCACTGAAATGTAAATACCAACAATATGACCCTAATGTATTCACTTGAATAATAAAAAGCCAAATTTGGCCCATATAGAAGAATGATTCATGAATTAACCATTAATTGTATTACTAACTAGAAAGCTTATTTTATAACTAAGATCAACAACTATAACAAGCAACAAGATTGCCATCATCTAGGGTAGAATCCAACAATACAATTTATAAATTTACAAGTAACTTAAATAATTGCATGAAATCAAGAGAAGCTAGGAGAAATGCTTGGAAGTAGCAAGATAATATTTGAATTACAAAAAAAGCAACAACACACTAGCTTCCACCAAACAACATGCAACAAGAAGTAGCAGAGATGGACAACAAATTAGGAGACAAAACTCTCCTCCCAACCTGTAATGTTCCCCAACCCAGCTGAGGTCTATTACATGCATAAATACTCATAATACTAAAAATTTCCTACTAACTATTATTATAGCTTACCAACTATAGGAAAACATACAATTTTAACCATTTGTCGACACCATTAGTTAAATGCATATGCAACATGATAAAAATGACATGAATGTAGTTTAAATAACTCAACAAAATAACATATAAATCTTTCTCAAACACAAAGTTAATACACAACAATTAAACTCATAATGCAAGTTACATAGAAACAAAATAAAACACTTATATTTTAAAAACAATTGTGCAACCAACTGATTGGGATGGATGTTCCACCAAACCATAGAATTGTTGTTCCAAATATCAACAACAAGTCACTCCCAAGCTAGGGCTAACAATCCGCAAAAGAGGGTGGTGTCTCACTATCCATTCACAGATAATAAAATCCCACAACCCATTGGTATTCTCCTACAACTATCCTGATTTTCCACCAATTCTCTTCCTCTTGACATGCCAAACCAAAGGAATGTACCCCTTCACTTCTCTCAGTCCATTGGGTGTCCCATTCATTTATCAAGGTCTCTCTGTCACAGGTACCCAAGAATATCACTACCGAGAAACTCAAGGGAGCTCATTGCTAGGAAAACTACCAGGAAAATGGTAGCAATCACTTGATTTTATAGTGCAAATCACACAAGAGTTCACTCTTTAGGATTAAAAACCTGGCTCTTTAGTCTTCTGCTCCAAATACACTCCAATATTTTCCCTCCATGGTTTCTCCAACTCCAAATCTCTTTTTCCTTGTTCTTTGCTTGTTGTTCATAAAAAACATGAATGTCTAAATCTGCTGTAACTACCCATACACATTTTTTCTCTGTTTGGCTTACTTGCTTGACTTACACTCTTCCTCAAGATGAATGTACTCATCCCCCATGATCCCAATAACTATGGGATGTGAGTCCTCACACCCACCCTCTTACATGTATTCAATGATTTCCTTTGGGAACACTCAATCAGAAAATTAGAAGGTTCATATACCAATAGAAATTTTAGGAAGTGGGTTGAATTAATAGACATGGGAAATTCCCCCTTGGACCCCTCTTAGACACTCCTAAACATTCCCCTCTCTTGTGAATTAGTTTATCCCCCATATTTGTTCATATCCCCTTAGCAATTGGCATCATATTTTATTTATTAAAATTCAGAAATACAATTCGCATATACATCGCTTGGACACAACCATACATTATATCTACATTAAGCGTTAATTAAACTAGGGATTATAGAGGGTGTTAGCTGCTAGAAAGTACTGGTAGCATTGAGTCATGAAAGTAATTTTGATCTTTGTTTTCTTGGTCATTTATCATAATTTGATGTCTCATTAAGTCAAGTCATTCTCTCTTCTAAGGGTCAATTCTAAGTTGTCAAGGTCACTCGTGGGTCATAATAACCCATCATTACATTTCAAAACATGAATTGACATCTATATTATGATTATTCCTCATGAATACTGGTTTGCAGCGCAAAGTACCATTTTTACACTGAGTGCGCTGACAATGAAGCCTCAATTTGCAGCGCAAAACACTATTTTTACACTGAGTGCGCTGACAACTTGATGTAGATGGCAATTTTCACAAATTTTGGTCAAAAGGTCATAATTTGACTTGGAAAGAGGATTTTTAGGGGAATATGATGAATATCCCTCCAATATCTCATCAAATATCATCCATGCGTGTAGGTGGCATTTCATTTCACCAATGGAAACATTCTAGGGATCAAATCCTAGATTGTAGGAATATGACTAGATTTTGGAAATCTGTGTTTTCCTGTTTTAGTCATCTTTTTTGGAGATATATTCCAACGAGATGGAAATGTATTTTTGGAAAGTAAGAGAGTTTTTTCACAAGAACGAGCTCCTCTTAAAAAAACTCTCTCATTTTTCTAAAATATGTTTTGATTCGGGATATAAGGGTGCATCTTTGAGAGGGATATTTCCAGAAATTGTATACTCTGGTTTTGCTAGCCACCTCACAAATTCGGATTTGAGTTGGATCTCTTCAACCAACTAAAGATAGGTGAAGAGGTTATGATATCCATATATTTTGGATCTGGATGAGCATGTAATATCTATATAAAGAGGATCAAAGGGAGGATATAGTGGTTTGAACTTGAATTCTCATTCATACTCTTTGATCTTAACCTTTTGATATATCAAGGAATGATAAGTTTCTGCCATTGAATGTTGTTCAGTCCCTTTTTCTATCTTTCATCTCTGTTATTGTGAACTTGGACTTCTATTCATTTCATGTCTATATTATGATTGATGATTGTCTTATTATCTTTTCATAAATAAACAAGATTCACACTTCCTATTGCTAGTTATATTCGGCCTGTCACATGTATGGTTCATAGATGTGATATTGTTGATATGATCAGTTTCTTTCATCCATTGCAATTATAAATTTCTGAACAATATTATTTTGGTGGCTTTGCATTGTCCTGATTTATCCAAATCTATATTGAATTGAAGATTGAGTATGTGAGGTATTCACTTTGATCCATTTTCTACATACATTATTGAGTTCTTGATTAAGTTACCAGGCTCTTTCAAATCACAACCTAGAAAGAATCCTGGAGTGATAACAACGGGGATGTTACATTCCCTCACCCCTACAATTGTGTGTCATCCTTGATGCACACTATGTCGATATGCATACACAAATTTACATCATAATACTAAGAAATACAAATTATACAATTTTACAACTCCAACAATAGTTTCAACCAAAATCTCACATTTCTCTCAACCTGTTGACCCAAGGAATGTACCCCCTTCACTACTCTCAGTCCATCAGGCTGTACCATTCTTTTATCATGGCCCCCAGTGTAGGTTGGATAGGAATATGAGATGTTGTTCTGGAACTCTGGCTGCTCAAAATGTTGTCTTGCATTCTTGTATTATGTTTTCTTCAAAATTGTCAAAAAATTGTGGGTATTCCTCCCACATGTTTTCTTTGTGATCATATGTAGCATCTTCAGGACTATAGAAGTTCCATTGAACCTTTACCATCCCTATGGATTTGTTCCTGATCACTTTGAATTTTCGTTCCAAGATGCGTATTGGTCCCAATCAGAAATCCCCTTCATGTACCACCTGGATCATAGTCCAATCAATTATGTGGTTAGGGTCAGACACATATTTATTTAATAATGACACATGAAATACAATATGCACTCTTATGGATGCAGACAATGCTAACATGTATAAAAATGGCCCTATCTTTTCTAAGATCTCAAAAGGTCCATAATATATTTCTACCAACTTTGGAAAACTTCCTAATCTTATCAAACTTCTCTTCACTTTCACTTTTAAAACTACATTTTCACCCACTTCAAAATATCTAAAAACTATGTTCTTGTCTGCACAACTTTTATGCCTATCATGGGTAGCCTTTAAATTATGCTTGATATTTTTCATCTTCTCTTCCATTTCCTTCAACAAGTCTAGCCCAATAACTGCTTTGTCTACTGGATTATTCCAACTCATTGGTGTATTACACTTCCTACCATACAATGTTTCAAATGGACTCATTTTCAATGAGGCTTGATACCCATTATTGTAAGAAAATTCCACTAAGTGGATATAATCTTGGCTGGTCCATCACATACATTCTGAGCATCCCTCAATTATTCTATTAGTCCTCTATGTTTTCCCATCTGCCGAAATAATATGCCTCGAGTAGTGAATCTTCTTTTGATAAAAGATGCACTTACTTAGCTTGGCATACAATTTATGTTCTCTTAAAACTTGCAGTACCATTCTTAAATGATGCTCATGTTCCTCCTATGTCTTTGAGTAGATGAGTATATCATTGAAGAACACAATTACAAACTTGTCCAGGTATTCCTTGATCACTCCATTAATCAGACACATGAAAACAATTGGGGCATTTGATAGCCCAAATGACACTACCATGAATTCATAATGCCCATATCTTGTCTTGAATTTTGTCTTGCTGATATCCTCTTCTTTTATCCTCACTTAGTGATAACCTTATCTCAAGTCATCAAATAAATATTCTTACACCTTTCAGTTGATCAAATAAATCATCAATCCTTGGCAAATGATATTTTTTTATTTATGGTGACCTTATTCGACTGTTTGAAATCAATACACAACCTTAAGGTTCCATCTTTCTTCTTTACAAACAACACTGGGTCTCCCCAAGGTGACACACTTGGGCGTATATACCCCTTCCTTAACAATTCTTCAAGCTGCATCTGCAATGCCTTCAATTTTGTTGTGGCCATTTTGTATGGTGTCTTGGACACTAGGACAACTCTTGGCACCAAATCGATAGAGAAATCAATGTCTCTCTTTAGTGGTAATCCTGGAATTTCCCCAAAAACATCTTCAAAATCCCTTAATAATGGATGGTCTTCAATGCTTTCCAATTTATCTCTGGCTACCTCTTCCATATGGGTTGCAAAAATATGACATCCCTTCTTGAAACTCTTTTTCAATTGCATTGCTGAAATTTTTCTAACAACTACAACTCTTGGAATGACTTGAACCTTGCCTTGCTATCCTTCTTCATCAATACACATAATTGTATTGTTGTAGCAGTCTAAGACATCATGGTGTTTTTCCAACCAATCCATGCCAATCAGATAATCATATGAACCCAATGGTACGATGTTCACATCTACCTTTGTGCCAAGTCCATTCATGTCTATTGGAAAATCTATAACTAACTCATTGATTTTCCTCTTAGCCCCCGTGGCTAACCGAACTAATCAATATTTCTTATGCTTACTCCTTTGCAAGTAAAATCTTTCAACAATGTTAGAGTTTATGTAACTATGGCTAGCTCAAAAATCAATTAAAATTACTATGGGATGGTTATCAATCTTACCTTCCACTTCAATCATGGGGGATTGATATTTTGTTTTCTTGTTATCCAAGGCTACATAAATCCTTGGCCTGTTTCCTCCCATGTATTCAACTGTTTCATCCTCCTAAATGTTGTGTACAATCCTCATTCTTTATTTTTTGTGAGGGCACTCCCTATATGGGTGATTTCCCTCACATCCCCAACATTGTACAAGTTGTTGCCTTGGCCTTTTTCCAAATGAATCTATAATATTGTGCTCATTTTGGGTTGAATGACCTTGTTGATTGGCTTGGGAGTTGTTCTTGAAAAATTTAAAAGGGTGTCTTAAAAACTTTATGCCTTTCATCCTTTTTACCCTTCATCTTGTCATTCCAAACTTTTTAGAAAACTGGCCTTCCTCTACTTTTCTCATAGAGAAGCTTTTCTCCGATTATAGCCTCCTCCAAAGTTATGGGGTTATCATATTGTATCTTGTCACTGTAGAAATAAGGTAACCCACTCAGAAACCTTTGGATTTTGACATTCTCATCCCTTATAAAGTCCACATACTTCAACAATTCAAGCAACCTCTTCTCATATTCATCCATTATCATGCTTCCCAACTTGAGTTCAAAGAACTCTTTAATCTTCCTTTCATGATAATGCTCAGAAAAATATTTCTCTTGGAAATATCCTTTGAATTGCCTCCATGAGATCTTCTTAAGTTGATCTCACCACATGGTTTCCTTTCCTTGCAAGTCGTAGGTTGCAATTCTAGCTTCTACCATTGAGGGGTAATAATGCAACTTGAAACATTTCTTCATTTCCAACAACCAAGCCTCAAACTCTTTTCCTTTCCTGTGCTCACCATTGAAAGTTGGTAGATTGATTTTCCCAAGTTCATCTTGCAATATGTCTACCTCATGCCTTCTTCTTTTCCTCCTAACATGATAAACACTTGGGATACTCCCTAGCCGTTAACTTGCATGAGTTTTTCTAATGGATTTCATTGGATAGTGATGGTGCCTTCTCATGCTTCTTGACCATCTATCATTCCCATGATCATCTCTTTTGCTTTGGGATATGGATGATGTCACTTGTCTAGCACTATATTCTTTCTTGGTGCCAGAGTCTTTGTTAACTTTCCTATGCAACATATTCAGTATCTGGAATCTCTTCTTGAGCTTTCATAATCCTTTCATTATCGTTCCTATATCTCTACACTTCTCTATGCAAACTTCTCATAGTTACAGGCTCCTCCATGCATCTCCTTCCATTAGACTCTATCTCAACATTTCCCATGATGACATGCAGACCTATGACCTCCTCCTCATGGTTGTAATATCCCTGGGCATCTTCCACAACTCCATTCCTCATATAATAACCAAAGTTGTTTTCATGTACCTCTAATTCTGCAAAAAAACGTGCATGTAATAATTATTGTTAGCACATGCATACTATAACACTATAAAACATTTCATTAACTAGATTATAGGTTATCCTTCATCTCAATTTATGAAGAAAAAAATGCACTAAGTCAAAATATGATTCCTTAGACAAATTCTACCGTGAAACATATCTCCAATGACTATACTCATGCTTCATTCTAAGTTCTGAGCAAAAAGTTACAACATTCACAAGCTGCAATTTCCACTCATTGCTCTATTTTTACTGCTGTAGAATTTACTTTATTACATTTTGATAATTTTAGTATCCAATTCAAAAATTTGAGTGGATATATGTCTTCTCCTCATCAATACCTTTCCAACAACTATTCGGTTTCCCAAACCCGAGCTCCGAGCTTAAAATTATGGTCTTGGGAAGTTTAGACTGCTTTTCCATTTCTATCCATGTATGCTACATGTGTCTTCTTTCCCTTCATGCACATTTTTAGGTACCCATATATCAAATATGGATCCATGGTTGTCTTCTATGATTCATAAGCTTTCCATAGACTATTGTTGTGCCCCAAATGAACTTCTGAGTAAGGAGTTATGCCCTCTAGAAGTAAATTTGTGCCAAAATTATACCCTTAATTGTTCCAGTTGTAACTTTCTCACAGGAGCTCTATTTTGCATCTAATATTTCTCGTTGGAAAACTCTCTTCGAGTTCTTTTATTTAAATGTGAAAAATCTATGTGGTACTTGTGACACTTGTATTTTCCAAAATTTGAACTCCTAAAAACATTGTTTAGGGCCTTAAAATGCCCCTGCAAGTTGGAGACATTCAAAATATGGAAAATTTTGTTGAAAATTGACTGTTTTACTATTACAATAGTCTTTTAATCTACATCATTGATCTAAAAATTGGCTTAAATATGCGTCGTTTATCTGAACTCTATCGAAGATCGAGGATCGAAGTTTTTCTTTGGACGCACGCAACACCCTACCAAAACTGTTAACCCGACCAATGACCATCGACCTTTTCCTTTGATAATCGACTTGCTAGACATAGCTAAACTGGTCAACATGACCATCGGCCATAGATCGTTAGTGATTTCTCTGGGATAAATGAAATGCTTTACCAATTTAGTCAACCCGATCATCGTTCATCGACTATTTCTTGGTTGATGTGGCAACTATGTTGACATGGTATGACACATAGATTCTAACATGGCATGAAACATGGATGCTGACATGGAACTCTGGCTAACATGGCATGACATTTGGAGGCTGATATGGCACGACATGTCATCATCCTCTTTCCTTCATCGACATTCTACAACTTCTCTTGGATGAATCAAATACCTCACCAATTTTGCTGACCCCTCGACCATCAACCATTGACGATTTCTCTTGGTTGATTGAAACACTTTTATGATTTCACTGAGCCTCGATGATTGATAATTTATTTTATACACACCAAACTCCTTCCCAGAGTCATTGATCCGATCATCGACCATCGACGATTTCTATTTGGAAAATTTCGACCAAATCCCAGATGAATTGTGGCCATCGTTTTCCCATTCAAAATGATCTTGATTGTTGATCTACTCCAACTTCCAAACGAACATAAATGAATCCAAACTATTGATCTATCTCATTTTCCCAACTAACGAAAATTAATCTCGACTGTCGATCTGCTAGACCTGGCCAAACTTTGAAAAAACTTATGTTTTTAAATCTATTTACAACGAATCTGGGCCGTTGATTTCAAATTCAAACACAATCTCGGTTATTGATCCATCAACTTTTCCCAATTCTTCAACGACCATTAAAACTTGAATTTTGAACTTCTAGGCCGAATTTAACTCTGCAACCTACAGATTGATGTTCCATATCATCTCTTCAATAGTTCTGAGGCATTTAAAGCTCGAATTTGGTCACGAATTTAGGGATTTTGCTCTAATTTTCTCCGTTTCCCCCCAAATTTGTCACAATTTGAAATATGTAAGAACAAATTTTCCTAAATTCAGATTGGTTCTTGGCCCATATGGGTCCAGTTTTAAACCAAAATCTCTTATACCAACCAACAATGTTCCCTAGCCTAGTTGAGGTCCACTATGTGCAAAAATACTCATAATTTTTTTTTTTTTTTATCTGCTAACTATTCATCTAGCTTACCATCTACAAGAAAACATACAATTTTAGCCATTTGTTGATACCATTAGTTAAATGTATCTACAACATGATAAAAATGACATGAATGCAGTTAAAATAACTCAACATGACAACATATAAATCATTCTAAAACACATAATTAATACACAACAATTAAACTCATAATGCAACAAAGAAACAAGATAAAACACTTATCTTTTAAAAATGGTTGTGCAACCAGATGCTTGGGATAGATGTTCCACCCAACCATAGACTTGTTGTTCCAAATATCAACAACAAGTCACCCTTGATCTGGGGCTAGCAATCCACAAAAGAGGGTGGTCTCTCACTGTCCACTCACAACTCAAAAAATCCCACAACCCATTGGTATTCTCCTACAACTATCCTGATTTTTCAACAACTCTCTTCCTCTCGACTCGTCTAACCCAAAGAATGTACCCCTTCACTTCTCTCAATTCATTAGGCGTCTTGTTCATTTATCGATGCCTCTCTGGCACATGTAACCAAGAATCTCACTATTAGGAAACTCAAGGGAGCTCATTGCTAGGGAAACTACTAGGAAAACAATAATGATCACTTGCTATTATAGTGCAACTCACTAAGGAGTTCACTCTTCAACCTTTTGCTCCAAATACACTCTAAAACTCATCCTCCATGGTTGCTTCAGCTCCAAAGCTCTTCTTCCATGTTCTCTTCTTCTTGTTCATAAAAAATATGACTGTATAAAACTGATGTAACTACCCATACAAATTTTTCCTCTCAGTGGATTACTTGCTTGACTTACACTCTTCCCCAAGATTATTTTACTCATCCCTCATACTCCCAATAACTATGGGATGTGACTCCTCACACCCACCCTCTTACTTGCATTCAATGATTGGCTTTGAGAACACTCAATCATAAAATTAGAAGGTTCATATACCAATACAAATTTTAGGAAGTGGGTTGAATTAATAGACATGGGTAACTCCCCCTTGGACCCCTCTTAGACACTCCTAGAAATTCCCCTCTCTTGTGGATTAATTCATCCCCCATCTCTATCCATATCCCCGTAGCAGTTGGCATCACATTTTATTTATTAAAATTCAGAAATACAATTGGCATATACATCTCTTGGCCACAACCATACATTATATCTACATTAAGAATTGATTAAACTAGGGATTATAGCAGGGATGTTACACGACCAACGCCTCAATCAAATATTGAGAGCTCCTAAGCCCTCAATTACCATGGTTATACCATCTAACCATCAATACCTCCAATTCTCATGCATCCATCCAAACAAAAATATCCTCGTATGCAGGGTGAAAAATAGCTCAAGAAAATGGAACCCCCTCATCAACTCCTCCATCCCTTATATGAATCCCAATTTAGGCACACAATTATAAATACAATATTATTTTATTGGTATGCACACCTCCACTTGTCATCCTCATACAATTGATTTTTTTTATATTCTCATTAATCTCCTTTTAGTGTGCACCTAATATTACTCTTATATAAATAAATTATTCTTTTATTTGTTTCTTATGCAAATAACTATTTTTCACTTGATATCCACAACCATCACCCCAAAGTGCACTTACTAATACACTATTACTTCCTTCCTTACCCACCCTCCTCTAGAATCATACCATTCACAACCTCTATATCATTTTGTGGCCTCCAAATGATCTCGCTCACCATGGAAAGAGTCTCTCTATTGAAACTAGTATATGAGTCACCCATCATGGTTTGATTGCAACGTATGTCAAATTTCCACATCACAACATTTGGGGATCGTGAGTATAATCCCCAACATCTCCCCAAGTTTTGGCATTAGTCTCTCTAGCCCCTTTAGCCTTAGTTGAGCTCTATGGTCCCATGTCTCATCTAGATGTTACTTCCCCCACTAGATATTTGATAGATACACTGAACCCCATGCATCTTGAAAGGTTGGCATAAATTCTCTCCACAATTCCAATAAGGAATTCAACCCCAAGGATCTAAAATCCATCATCACAAATCTACTTACGAGTATAACTCCATCCATAGTATTGGGAATTTCATTATCTTAGGAGGTAACATAACTAATGGCATAGCATATGTGATTGAATTATCCCTATCCCATAAATTGTTGCTTATGTAAAGATCTTTCCTTTGTGGTTATGGGCTCCCATGAGATCTTTAATGAACTAACCCTCCAAGCCCATGCAGTGGCTCTCTCACCTAGATCCACGTCACATCATGAAACCAAAGCATTAGTCATAATCATAACATATTTATATCATGCACAACAAAGAACCACATGCCAACTAGTGCATGCCATCATAAGAACATAACATTTTCACAACATCCTGAATAACAATGAACAACATGCTACTTACCACATGCCATCATAAGAATATTGTAATGTTCCCATTTGGTAATCTTGACCATAAGACAAGTAGCTATGACCATGAGATTCCAAGTTTTGACCCACATAAGCCAAAAATTCATAATAGAAACTAATTAAACCTCCCAAGAAGGGCCTAAATTTAATATAATGCATGTGTGTATGTGAAGGATTGAAATGCATAATACAATGATTTTCATAACATAAATTAAACATAAATTTTGCATATTTATAGAGAACGATAAGGCACTTATATTTTAAGTGAAGAAGGTCCAATAAACTAGATGTGTAAGAGTGATTTTCCACCTAACCATATGTATCTTCTAAATATACCATCCCCAATCCAATACATGATGCCACTAGGGTGAAGTAAATAACTACATGCTTYTSTCTCTCTCTCATCCCAACCCATTTACTCTCYTGATTATCCAATYTGCTCARCATAGAGTATTATAAGMATCTCATCCAASCATCAACGTCCAATGAACTGTCTTCTACTTCCATACATAACACAAGGAATACCTACCCTTTCTCTGCTCAATAGTCTGTYAGAGTACCCTTCTCTTATAGTGCTCTTCAATGTGTGCAAAAAGAGCCCAATTTGTTGTATTCTTTCAGAGAATTGCTTGCCAAAACAATTATTGGATTTCAAGCATYCAAAGAKAAGAAAATGTATAGTGGTGAAGGTTTCATAAGTTGCATAGCCTCTATTATCACCTACAACCATCACTCTTTCATCTCCATTCTATCGTTTTCTTTGAATGGTGCCAATTATAGTTAATTTCTAGGTTTCTCATRGATAGCCAAAGAACACAACATGAACATCATGAAAGMAACCATATGRGAGAGTGTTTTAATGAATTCTTTAATCGTTAGAAGTAAACCGTTGGTGATAAGATGRCTGGCATTACTTATGAMTTTATAGTAGGACTTTTACAATCCCCATAATGATTGTACTCAATCCCATGTTTCCATAACTACATGAGAGGGATTTTCCACCAACCTCTCACATGCATTTATTGATTGGTTTTAATAAGTAAAAGAAGGCGGGTGGATTCATTTAAGGCACATGGTGAAACCAAGATGAGTTCTGAGGCTGACACATGGAAAATAGAGGATTTAAATTCCCATAGCCCCCCTTTCCTCTTCCCCTCTAGTGGAATCATATCTCCTCTTATGCTCTACACAATGATCTTGGACCATTATATTATATTCCAACATTAATATTTACATATCTTGATTATACCATGGTAAGATTAACACACAATCCATAGATTTATATTTACATCATACATGGATGGACATGCACTAGTTGGGCCTTTTCCTTGAGCTCTACACTAGTAATCCATATTCACACATTTACAACATTTACATAATTTGGAGTTAATACATGCCAAGGGTCAAAACTTGGGTATTTCATTCCCCTTCCCCTTGGATTAACATTGGCCTTGGTGTTGCTCAAAATTTAGAACAACAATGGTTATGCCTCCTTCATTAGATCCTCCAACTCCTAGGTAACCTCATTGAGACCAAATTGCTTCCATTGCACCTTTACATTTCCAATGGCTTAGTTATGGAGAAATGTTACTTTCCTATCGAGGATGTGCATTGGCTCTGATTGAAATTCTCACTCTAGTTCCAATCGGATCACATCCCAATAAATCACATGGTTATGATCATATACATATTTCTTAAGCAAAGAAACATGGAAAACATTATGAGCTTTAGTGTTATCATGCAATGCAATATTATTTGCATCTAGCTTTATTCTTTCAAGCACTTCAAATGGCTTATAATATATTGCTATTATCTTGGAACAACATCTAAGCTTCAAGGAACTTTTCCTTGGATAACTTGAAAATAAGCATGATCCCCAACTCAAAATTCGTTATGAACTCTCTTTTTATCTACATATCTTTTCAACCTTCTTGGGCCACCTTCAAATTCTACCCAATTTTAGCAACTTCCTACTCCATTTCCTTAGTCTTTATATAATAGAAGATGTAGGAAACCATTGGTTTTGTATGGAAAAACCATCAAAGTGGGAGGTTATCTACAACTAATAGAGTTTGCATATAACGATGGGAATTAAGCATCAGTGAAAATGAGTCCATTTGAGGCTTTATATGGTAGAATGGATGAGTATGTGGATGACTATGAGAACATATGTTACATGAATAATTGTAGACATGTTGAAGGAGGAACATATTTTTGGGCTGAAGCTGGAAGGAGATGAAACAAGAGAGGAGTCATTGAGGAAAGGACAAACAAGAAGTTGGAATATGAAAGGGATGAAGAGCGTTAGGGAAATTGAAGCGAACAGTTTCTGGAAAGAATAAAACACAACATAAAAGAGATTGCAGAGAGCTGGTAGATAAAAAAAAGGGACATCTCGCGAGACAAGAGAGAGAGAAGTGGTTGAGGTTGCCATGGCCTCTGTCCTGGAAACCCAATGGAAATTGTGAGCTCATATACGGTCTTAACACTGATGTATTGTAACTTGTATGATGAATAAAATAATCATTGTTGCATGATTAATCTTTTTTTGTGTGTGTATGAATGAATTCATGTAGGATGTTATGTGCTGTGTATAAGTTAATGTCTTGCGTGAATGAGTAAATCATGTAGATAATAATGTTGTATGACATGGTCATACAGGTGGCACGAGTCTGCAAAAGGACATGTTGGAAATTGTGGTCTCCCATAGGGAGGATGAGTTCTCTGGTTCTACAAGAGTTGAGGATTCTGTTTGAGTACATAAGATGTGAATATAAAGAAGTTGCAATGGGAAGCATTTTGCATAGAAGGCGTACTATAATAGGAGACAAATTACTGTTAGAGATGAGTTGCAACAAAATATTATCGTAGCAGAGATATACTATGAAAGACATGTTGCATCAACATAATGTGTGCTACAACAATATGTGAGTTGCAACAGAAGGTGAGTTGCAGTAGAAGGTGAGTTGCATCAAGTTGCAACAGAAGACGAGTTTCAACAGAGGACAAGTTGCAACAAAAGGTGAGTTGCAACAAGTGAATATGCAACATACAAGTGAATATGCAACATACTAGTGATTCTGTAACATCTATTGTGGTGCTACATGGAAGAAAATGTGGATACGAAGGAGCAGAGGTAAAACCCTAGGGGTTGTGGCACGATCAGGAGAAATGAAGGAAAATATAGCAATGATCAAGAATCTTTATGGAAACCACAATTCCTAATATGCACAAATTAAGAAAAGGTTCTGCTGTGAACGCACTATGATGGCAAGGGGGTATGCCCACTGCATCAAGTGGTATCAGAATTGGTTCAATTATGGAATTAAAGAATGTGAAAAGTTATCACAGCTTGGTTCAGGTCTTGAATGAAAGAATGTGAGAAGATATTGGAGTAATGATTTAGCGCTGTGATGAAAGAATGTGAGAATATATTAGAGTATGGTTCAACTTTGGGATGGAAGAAATTGCAAGGCAAGAAGACCTATGAGAGTGTGGTTTCAACTTGTGTTGGTGAAAGAAGAATGATAGAAGACAATGCCGGAGAAAGGCCCGTGCTACAAAGAACTCTTGAGGATTTCTTCATGAAGATGAACATGTTAATGAGGTACACAAATCGAGAGTTAGAATGCAGATAATGGAGTGGTATCATATGTCAAGATGAATCCTAAAATGGGAAAATATAACAAGGAACAAAAAATTGCATGAAGGAAAGTTGAGAAGGTTGCCGGTGAAAAGGAAGAAGTCTCTGAGATAAATGGCTTCTAGAAATAGATGGTAGTTGTGGTAGCAGTTATCCATGACTATTATCTTAAGATGGATGAGGCGACATGGGTCATGAGGGAATAATTAGATAGCAATTGTGGTGGTGGTTATTTATGATTCTTATCTTGGAATGAAGGCATGGTCACTGTAAATGAGTGAGTGTGGCAACGAGAGGAATTCAGTCGGAAAGTTTCTTGGATTGGAGACTGGGCTCATATGTTCTGAGGAGCATGTTGGTAGAAGTGAGTGCATTGCTACTAGATGGTGACTACAAGTTTGTGTGGATTTGAATTTAAGAGAATGAGAAAGAACGAAGATGAAAAATTTTTACAACAATGGAAATTTACAGACACGCGGTTGTGTCAGATGTAACGAAGAAAGGAGGGAGAGAATATGGAAACTTTGTTTTCCTGGATATGCATTTACTTTCTTGCAGGAAGAAGGAAATTTTTGGTTGCAGATGGAAGGAGATGTTCTTGGTTGAAGAGAAAATACAATAGAATATGTCTATGCAGAAAAGGAAACTGCAAGGATTAGAGGGGGTGCAGATGATGAAGAAGATGATGTCGTGAAGATGAAGCATGATGAAAGCTGTTGATTTGAAGATGGATAACATACAGTCCGGAAGAGGGGGAAGCTAATGAATGTGTTACTGATAGAGATAGGAGAATATTCCAAATATATGGAGGAAGAACAGATGTTATAGAAGAGTGAAGGTTGTTGAGGACTGAGCGTGAATGTGCTGCGTGGAGAAGAAGAAGACTCTTCAAAGCTGTCTCTGGTAATTTTCAAGAATGTGTATACGTCGATAGAATCGTTGACTGAGGTAGTCTACATGTGGTTGTGTATTGAGTCAAGGGAGGTGTAACATGGGAGAATGTGACTCCATGTTGTGTGGCTTTGATCATAAGTGGCTAGATGCACTGAATGCACTGAATGCACTTTGTACATTGTATTTAAAAGGGTAGTGGAATGTATTGGATTGGACGTGACTCAGATCGAGCTGTCCAGGTGATGTGGATTGAGTCGAGGAGGTGTAACATGGTATCATGTGACTCCATGTTGTGTAGTTTCGAGCATGAATGGATTGTTGCACCGATGACACTTTGTACACTGCATGAAAAAGGGCAGTGGGATGTACTGGATTGAACGTGACTCAGATCGAGTTGTGCAGGTGATGTGGATTGATTCAAGGGAGGTGTAACATGGGAACATGTGGCTCCATGTTGTGTAGTGTCAAGCATGAGTGGATGGATACACCAAAGGTACCTTGTACACTGCGTGAAAAAGGGTAGTGGGATGTCCTGGATTGGACATGACTCAAATCCAATTGTGTAGGTGATGCATGACTGAAAAGTACCTAACTAGTGGTTTTGGTGATGAATAAAGAGAGAAAAATAAGGTAGCAATACTAGAAGTTGAGTTGTTGCAGAAAGTTGAGTTGCAACAAGAAAGAGATGAAATTTCAAAATCTCCATGATGAGAGTATTTTTGTGTTTTTGTAGATTGATGGAAATAATGAATGAAATAAAGAATGTGAAAAAGAGGAAGATGTTTTTCAGATTGAAGTGTATAACAAATGAGGACTATAGATTTGATAGGGAAAAATTTATGGTGTTGCATTGGACAGTTGTAGATGCAGGTGATTTACCTCATAAGCATGAGGGCGTGCTTTCTTGAAACCTTGGGTGATCCAGGTGGATATTGGTGGCCACCCACCTATTTCAACTGGATCCTCGTGTTCATTTTGTTCAACACGTTCTTCTATATGTTGGAAATATGGCTACATCAAAGATGACGCAGATGATCAAGGTTGTCATTGATGGCAATCGATTGTTTATGAAGAACA
>SNQJ01S0056941.1:8241-26405 GCA_010110895.2 Picea sitchensis
TGAATCTATTTTTGTGTTCAGAAATTGATTTTAAATAATAATAAAATTGTGTTATCACCATTTCTTAAAACAATTAGATAACACCTCTCTCTATATATATCCCAATAATTTCTACTTTTATAAAGATATAATAAACTAATTTTAATTTGAATAAATATTAACAATCATTATCATTAAATTAATAAATAAAAATTCTTAAAATATGTTAAAAACTTATAAATATTTGAATTTATTATTTTATTATTATTTTGGATTAAATAAATTAACAACTTTAATAACTTATATAATAAATTTAAATATGATTAATATAAAATGATTGTAACTTTAATAATTTATATAATAAATTTAAATATGATTAATATAAAATGATTGTAGTTTCATTATGTCATTTTCGGAATAAATTTTAATTAATATATAAAACATGCATTCACCACCACACCCAAGAAAACATTCTTTTAATTTGTCTATGTAATACAAAATGTAAGGATAACTAACTCCAAAGAAAATAGTCTTTTTGTCTCCGTTAGTTACTTAGTTAGATTACCTACTCTTTGCATTATTGATAAATGTAACTTTCTTTGACATCATCCTGCGACACAGAAGAAGATTAGGTTTTTTATTTCTTTGTCTTATTCTCTTAGATTGGTTGGATCATTTAATTGGAACAAACTTTGTCGTGAATATAATATTGATTTATTATAATTTTATGTTTAGTTTGGGCTTAAAGAAAAACATAGATATATTAAAAGTTTTTCATATCTACAGTTAAAAAGTGAGTATTATTAAGTTTTTTTACTTAACTAATTTTTGAAATAAGATTTACTTGTACTTTAGTCTTAGTTTTATAGGGATATTTTGAATAAATATAATGAAAATATTTGTAAAAAATTATGTATTTGTAATAATAGAATAAATATATTTACATTTTAATTTAATATAATTCTAATTTAAAACTCTTTGTTTAGGAAACAAGTTCCAAGCTCTCATTTTTTTGATGTTGAAGCTCCATAAAAGCTTCCAAATTCCCAAAAGAATTCCCAACCAATTGAAAACGTTCCAACTAGATCTCAAGCTCCCAGAACTTCGAGAATGAGTTTTAGAGATGGGAGTGATTCTCGTGCAACTATGCTAATATGTTATTATATTAAAAGTAATGAAATATATAGAAATTGTTTGTAATAAAATTTATAGAAAGCATTTGAACTGCAAGGCATGGAAATATTTCAGGGAAAAAAAAAGTTTGAAAATAAGCATAATAATGAAATATATAGAAATTGTTTGAAATAGAATATATACAAATCACTTGAAGTGCCAGACATGTTTCTTTGGAAATATTTTCGGGAAAAAAAAATGTTCAGAAATAAGCATAATAATATATGCTCTACCTCCATAGTGACGGTCGGATCAAAGAAATGACCAAGCCAAGTCTAGTGCAACCTAGACCTACCACTTCTCTATGTGCAACACTGTAAGAGGTCCACCGGTGCATGCATACGAAAAAAGCATAGAAGACTACAAAGTAAACAAGCCATATAGACTTTTTGCTCGACTTCCATAAAGGTTCGTAATTTCGTTGTTATTATTTTTTGGACATGAAGTTTCGTTGTTACTTCTCATAGAAGACAAGTTAAATTCAGTAAAATTCTGTGTGAGTACTTAACTCTGTCAAAAGGGCCAGTGAACATATTTGAAAAATCATGGAATACATTTTGACCCAACGTCATTAAACAGGTATAGCAACAATCATGGTGGAAGGCTCTCTAATTTTAATTTCGTCATGGCTGAGAGGGAAATATTGTGAATTAAATACAGGAAAAAAATGGTATGATGAGTCGTTGGAGTATCTAAAATGTGGACATGTGATACTAAAATCACATAGATTCGGTTATTATAATGACATTTTGAATTTGTTAAAAAGCATCTGTAATCTAAAGACATAAGCAAAGAAAAATGATTAAGAAGGAAAGATTGGGGAGGTTGCCAAAAGGACAAAAGGTTGATTATGTAGGTACATATCAAAGGCTCAAAGACCGTGCTTTTGAGTGTTTGGACCTTAACCCTAATAACTTTAATTGGGGATTATGTAGCTACATATCAAAGGCTCAAAGACCGTGCTTTTGAGTGTTTGAAGGCTAACTTTATAATCCAAACCAGCCCTGCCAATCAAGGTTTAGTTATTATATATCTATAAATTATAAAATCTTAATCTTACCTTAATACTAATAAAAAACCCTAACCGTAATAACTTTAATTGGAGATTATGCAGGTACATATCAAAGGCTCAAAAACACTGCTTTTGAGTCACTAACCCTAATAATTTTAATTGGAGATTATGCAGGTACATATCGAAGGCTTAAAGAGTGTGCTTTTGAGTGTTTGGAGGCCAACTTGGAGGAAATGGATAACTCTCCAAACATGGTATACTTAGTTTGGAGATGCGTATGAATTTCTATAAATTTCTTTTATATAATGTTAAATACATAGTTAACCAACATAATGCCATTACTCCCTTTAGTTGTTAATGAGAATGTTGTCTGTTACATGAACATTAATTTAAAATATGGGAAAAATATAAAGTGATATTAAAATAAATCTCTATAATTCATTTCATATTCAATGATCTTTTCAATTGTTGGTATTTCATTGTATTCTTATAATCTCCCCTTATATTTTTGGTTATTGTAAATTGTATTTGGATAATCGTTTATTTCTATTATTTTGACACGTAGGGAATTAATACAAACACGGCACAGTAAAGATACTGTTTTCAAACAAAAATCGTTTTACCATGTAACCCTAAAAAAATTCATCAACGTCAAGCACCTGAGAAAAGAAATCTCGGAGGCAGTTCCATAAATCACTGAAAAGTAACAAAACCAAATCGTTGGAGAAGTATGAGACGAAGAGCACGTTTCACAAAAGTTATCATTGATTGGCCATTAAACTAGGGTTTGGTGCCACGATCTACGACAGCCACTAACTCGCGGTTGGTGAACGTCCATAGGGAGGCTTGGAATTTCAAATTTCCTATGCATGTCAAGTGAAAATTTGATGACGGTTATTTTATTTTCTTTCCTGTCACTTTATGTTTTAGACAAAACCATAAGTATCAAATTATTTTGTATGTTATATGAAAATTTCATTGTTATAATTTTTTTCTTATTTTTTGTATTTTGACTATACAATTTTCTTTAATAAAATAATAATAAAAAACAAACTCAAAAAAATCATTGATATTCTAGGTTGTAACTTAATTTATATTATCAAAACAATATTGTGGAATATTACATAATACATAGTTCCAAAATCTAGTTTTAAAGAGTTATCAATACTGGAATGTATGCCTATGGCATATGAAGGTCAATGTCAATAGAAGAGAAATTTCATTTGAACTTAAGCATATATGTATCAAGGTAGAGATTTATTTACAATCTCAAGTTTATGGTCAAATATGCCTACAGTTAATACAAGATTATAAAATTATAACTTATTTTCATATGCCATTGAAATATGTATACCAAAAGCCGAGGATTACAAAATTTAATTTAAGAATGTTGAAATTTCTATATTCAATTCACATGTTTTCACAATTCAAAATAATTGCAGAGGTAAAATATGATGTCTCCTTTTAACTTTAATCCACAACAACAACAATCACTCTACTATGCTATAAAATAAATGACTGTTTTCGTACCCTAGATTGAACCAATCTATGAAAAGCCCTGAATTAAAGGGGATTTCCTAAATAGAAATATGTTTTCTGTCTCATTTAAAACTTAACAAGAATATAGTGTCTACCCTTCCAATTCAAGAAAAGCAGCGAATTAAATGAGATTTCTGGAATAGAAATATGATTTATGTCTCCTTTTAAATTTAACAAGATTATTATCCTCAACAACACTCACTATACTATACTATAGTAAATGATTGTGTCCAACCTGGTGCCCTACATAGAACCAATCCAAGAAAAACAATGAATTAAAGGGTATTTTCAAAATATAAATATGATTTTGGAATGAATTGGTTAACTTGAGTGTCGTTTCTTTCCCCTGAGTAACTACTAATTTAGTAACTAGTAAGTTAGTAACTGTTAAAATGTTACTCATGAATGAAACAATGATTAACCATTAAAAGAAGAAGTTGTTGCTTTGAAAGGGTGGAGGAATTAGATGACCAAAGTGTGGAAGCCATTGTTTTCATTTATTAAATCCTTGGATCCTGGTAGGGTTTGGGTTTCACTTGCTTAGCATGAAGCCATAACTTCAGAGAGGAGAAAGCCTCTTACCCAAGCACTCCAAATGGCAGTCTTGGGGGCTAGAGTGGAGAAGACCTCCTCCACCCTTGGAATGTGGGCACCTTCATTGTTCATTTATTCCCTCAACTAATATTGTCCAAATGTCATCAACAAAAT
Organism: Picea sitchensis; assembly: GCA_010110895.2. NCBI lineage: Eukaryota > Viridiplantae > Streptophyta > Pinopsida > Pinales > Pinaceae > Picea > Picea sitchensis. The sequence continues at coordinate 12,653 of SNQJ01S0056941.1, forward strand.
CTACAAAATTGTTCACCATGTCGCCTTGCTATAAATATCTCATTATTATTATTATATGTTACTATAAAATAATTCTACCAACTAATACAAGATAACCATACTTAGAAATTAAGAGTCACAAGTCACAGTCTTTAATATAACTATATTATAAAAATATTGAAAATTTAAAAAAATATATATTCAATGAAAAATAACAACCTCATAATAATAATAATAATAAAACATAATTAATAATATATATTAAGATATATATTACAATTTAAATATTTTAAATTTAAATTTAACCAATAAATACCTATAAGATGTTAGATGTTTAAGGTGATTTATGTAATATTAAATACCTACTATAAATTTTGACGATTAATCTATGTATTTAAACGTCAATTTGACATGTTTGGCATTTTAATACACGTCATTATTGACATGTAGATTTTTTATCTATATGTTAAATACGAGTTGAAATAAAAATACGTCCTGTCAAATTCCAACCACTTTACTATTGAAAAACATTAAATTAATGTCAAAAACATTGATATATATTTCAAATGAGAGTAATTAATTAAAAAACATCCATATATATTCCAAACTAGCCCTACTGTTTAGTTATTATATGCTTATAAAATCTAAAACCTTAACCTTACCCTAATACTAATAAAAAACCTTAACCCTAATAACTTTAATTGGGGATTATGGAGGTACATATCAAAGGCTCAAAGACCGTGCTTTTGAGTATTTTGTAGGCCAACTTTGAGAAAATGGATCACTCTTCCAAGATTGTTTGAAATAATTAATATAATTGATAACCATTGAGTAAAGACAAAGGCCAAGCATGGTCTTCTTAGTTTGGAGATTAGTTTGAATTCTTAGAGGGTTATTGTCCCATCATTCTTTCAATTTGAATCACAAGGAATAAATATCCCATGCAAATTATTTCGGCTCGTTTCATATGTTTTGTTACGTGAATAGGTATACACCTATTGGAAATGGGCACGTTTAATAGGTTTTTAATCGTTAATGAGTTTTTTTTGGTCAAGATTAAATATGGATGGAATATTCTTAGTCTTCACAATAAAAGAATGGTTGTGATTTCAACCATTAACTTGGATTTTATAAAGGCATTCGTTTATGTGTTTACTTTTTCACATTTACCTAATCATATTTAAAAATTACTATGTTGGCTCACTGATTGCCACTTTTAAACGATTAACAAAGACTCTTAATTGTAATTAACTGGGTAGTGGACTATAGCTAGTGTCAAGCCTTCCATGGCTCTAATTTCAATTAAGGCAGGATATGCAAGCCAACATGGCTACTGTTTCAATTAAGGTGAAAGATGCCACATGCAACTATTTCAAATTTCACCTCCTCTCCTAGAAGGTAAGGTGAGTACATAACTTCCCTTTCAATTAAGGTGGGATATACAAGCCTATTATAGTTTTCGTTTCAATTATGGTGAGATATGCCACTCATAGCCGTTTCAGATTTCACCTCCTCTCCCATAAGCTAGGTAGACTGTAATATCCCCTGGTAGATCCCTAGTTATAATTATGAATTGTAAACATATTGGATAGGCTGATGAGTCGATTTCTAATAAGCTAGGAGGTTTATGTGATGCTAAGGCCAAGAGCCTATTTTGTATATGTAATTATGCAAAATCATTAATAAAATATAAACATCATTGCGTGCAAACTGACCATGAAGAAAGAGTGATGGGGGACTAAGCTTCCACAAGGTTGGGTAAGGGAGGAGGCTAAGTGTGTGGGCCAAGGAGATAAGATAGGGGGCTTACCTCTAAAGGGGATACTAATTTATTATTATTTCCTAAAGGCTAAGGTGGAAAATTGACCAAGTGTTGTCCTAAGTTCCTTGAAAATGAACGAATGAAAAATGGAGTGCATGCAGCTCCAGGAATACGGGTGTTGATCTGGGCACATGCAGTTAAATCTAAAGAGTCGGCTTGTGTTGGGGATTCGTCCTCCATTCTTCCATCCCTTGTCTATCTTGCTTTGTTGGGCAACTGATCTTTGCATACCCTCACGCAGCTCTAAAACCAGGAAACCATGAGGCTGACCTATGATGTTTTTCCCGAGAAGCCAACGCATGATCCATCTGAACCATTTTGCCCTTACGTTTGCCTCTGCATGCCTGCACACAGTGAAGGAAACCCTCACAGGAAGATTGCTCGTTGTCTATTTTCCCATCCTCCATGAATTCCGTTGAGCTCTGGGATCAACCTTTGTGTTTTGTTCTCTGGTCACACATCCCGAACCCAGAGAGAGTTGCGGACTAATCCGCGTCTTCTGTGAAGCCCGAGAATTTGTATTTGTCTGTGCCGTGTGTGTCATAGCTGTTGGTTGTAGTGGCCATGCAGTTCCTTGACTGTATGTGGCTTTCTGCCACCATCTGTTCCTTGTTGATCCTTGTTGTTGTCCTCCTTGTGTAGAAACGGAGTTGAAGAAATAGGTTGTCAGGCCTCTGGGCAACTCTTTCCAGGTGAGAGAGTTTGCTAGGAAATGGTTTTCTCCCAGAGAGAGTCCAACACTAGCTACGGAGCTCTGAGAATTCCTAATCTGGCCTATTGTTGAGACTCTAAGAGGGAGGTGAAGAAACCTATGGACTGTGTGATAATGAAGGTGTATACTCCCGGGTGGAACATGCATGTGGGGAATGAGAGTCTGTGAGTATTAGGCGTAAGAAGGATTCTGGAGATAATCCTTCGGGTTGCACTGTGCAGTTTTGTGTAACCTCATCCTAGTCTAGGAATCCCTTTCCCTAGGTGGATCTTAGTCCCAGCTCGGGGGTGACCCACTACTGAGAGTGATGAGTAGTGTGGTCTATGGTTGGGAGGTTCATGGAAGGTCTGCACGTAGTTGGAGGTGTTGCTCCAGTTGAAAAGATAAGTATTATTCTGTGCTTAATTCATACGTTATGCATGTTTGTGCTACTGAAGCTTGAATATTATCATGTGTTCCATTGCATGTTGATTTACTGTTAATCTTGTTTGAATCTGAATGGTAACAATAACTCTATGTTATTTGTTTTATTTCGATTAAAATGCATGTTATATATTTATATGTGAGTGTTCCGCATGGTAGTGTTACTCAACCTGTTGAATGGTCGGGGACGTTATAGTTTGGTATTGCATCTAAGTAAAGTGTCTGAGTAGTGGAATTTCCCGACCTGTTGGTGGTCGAGGATGTTACAATTGGTATCAGAGCATGGTTTCAACACTGAGCCTAGATGGGCTATGTTAGTGGTAGTTGAAGAAAATTTTTTGGAAAATAATTGTTGTCGAAGTAGAAAAAATTCGAGTTCAGAGCCAATGTTTCAATGCCAAACCTGGATGGGTTGGATAAGTTGTCATTGGACCCAAGGTTTCAAGATGAAACTGTGCCTGGAGGACCAATTTCGAACCTCAGAACCTTCCTAAGTGCCAAAAAGTTACCTTGGTCGTGTTACGAAGCTCAGGAGGAGTAGTGATGTCATAAAACCATGAAAGAAGTGGTGTTGGGCGACAAAGTAATGTGGACCTTAGGATATGTTTGGGAGAAGGAGAATCCTTCATGACCATCAGATCTGGTAATGTTGCGAGGCAGTTAGCCATGAATTCCTTTGGAAATCCGAAGAGTAATAGAATCTGTTTTGTGTCGTAGGATCTGTTAAGAAGGAAGGGAAATCTCTTATGACCATCATATCTGGGGAAGGTGCAGAAGAGTTAACCCAGAATCCCTTCAAACTTCACAACTTTAGTGAAGTCTGATGCTAGAAACAAGAGAAGGGTTGAAGCCCGAAGCTCTGAAGTGAAAGGGTAGACATGGTGGGGTCGGATGACGTTTCCAGGGTTGACATGGACCTTTCTAGGCATACCATGTGCCACCACCTGAGTTGGTGAAAACTATACGAGGTGGGCCTAGAGGGTAGAGAAGTCTGGAAGTTCAAAATTTGGGAGATTGGAAGGAAGAAAGCGTGAAAGATTCTGGAAACCGAAGTTCTGAATCTCCAGAGTAGTGTGGCATGATAATGTCACTCGGATTGACGTGGACACATGGGTTGTGTGCCATGTGTCAGTGGGTTTCGAACCTGTGGAAGATTGAAATGCCAGTTGGAAAATGACACATGTCACCCATCTGCCTGGGCCACATGTGAGCCGCTAGTAAACAACCACGCGACACTCCGTATGAGCATGGTTAGTGGCACCCAAGGTTACTTAATGTAGTTAAAGGTCAGAGGACCCACAATGGCGTTGATCACGATACATTAAGATCAACGACCAGAAGGCATTGCAGGGACCCAATTTACATGGAAGTTAATTATCCAAGGAGGTACCGCAATCGAAACCACGATTTCACTGAGGGGTTACGTGTCAACGTCAAAAGAATTATGGGACGAAAGGTGGGTTACTCCGAACCGCTACCGCATGCCCCCACAATTGGAAAATGTAAGTGATGTGACGTAATGATGTCAACAAAGGTGACATGGGAATGTTTGGATATTAACAGTTTGGGATGCGTAGATGTGAAATCTTCCGAAGCCGAAGGCCTAAGAAAGAATCTAGTGATCTAGTGCTTGCTCATAGCCGTGGTCACATGGACTGGGGACTGAGAGAAAGGGGCTAGTGCCCGAAAATTATTACAAAGAAGAGAAGAGATCAGAAAGAAAATGAAATCTCAACGTTTTCTTAAATCAAATTGGTTTAGGAATGATGTGGGATTTGTTAAGGAATGACGACTTGACATATTTCGGTTGACTGCACGTTGTGTTTACAGAGTTCAACTGAAGTTCAATGAGTGAAGAGTAAGAACTCTCTGTTGAGTTCAGAGAGAGTTAGGGTCACTAAGAACTCTGTAGGGCTGTACCAAGTGGGCATCGAGTGAGTGAAAGTGTGCACAAAGAGAACTCTTTGTCGATTTCAGAGAGAAGAGTATCAGAGGAAGATAATCACAAAGCTATTGAACACTCTGTAGAAAACGCTAAGCAAGGTGTGATTTGAGCAGAAGGTTGTGAGGAGGGAACGAAGTTTCCCTTTGAAAGGAAACATAAGCGTCGAGACCCTTAGGAGACTGAGTAAATCGAAAATCTCATAAGAGATAATGCTTACGAGAGAGAAGACGAGATCCAGGAGGCAGACTCGCAAGAGAAAGGTCAAAGGCCGAAGCCTTTGAACACTGAAAAAATGTTCTAAGGTGGAAGAAGTAAAAATATCAGGAGGAGGAGTGACAACATCCATCAAATTAGTTGTGGGGAGGAGCCTGGACCATTAGATCAACGTCCAACAGAACAAAGGAAATGCAGAGGAGAGGAACATATCCCATATGTTAGGTCTGAGCACGAAGGACCAACAACCATTGAATCTGGAGGTAAGTGCATGAGACTTAACCCTTGTGTGCATAGGAGTAGTGGACTTTTAAAAGTCTCGAAGTGTCATAGAGAATCATGGTGGTTGATTTGGAGAGGACGCATGGCAGAATATCTGTCACTCCGGGGAAATTCACTTCGAAGATTTGTGTGTGTGGAGACGTGAGAACTCCCGAAGGCTGGAGAGTCGGAGTTCATTAGAACCGTCCGATTGTTGAGGATAGGTGTCAATAGATCTTCCACTCCAGAAGATTTTCATATGTGGAAAAGTAGATAGTTGAGAGTTGAAACTCCCAAGGGTCGGAGAGTCGGAATCAACCATAGTCGTTGATTTGGAACGGAGTTGTGTGTCGACAGATCTTGTAGATTTGGGATCGTGAGTGGAAGGAGGAAAGAAGGTATAAAATGGAGGATAGACAATAGCCGTTGATCTAGAGGTATCACCAAGGGATTGGAGATCGATGAACGAGTTGGATTGCAGGGCCAGAACTTACTCGAATGTTAAAAATATGAGAGCGGGCCGCAATTTATATCACAGTTTTAACAAAGTGATATGTGGCAGCTGGAGGTGAATTGCGGGGAGAAAAGCGGGTTGGCCTAAAACCACTCTTGCCCATTCCCGCAATCACAGTTTTCCAAGAGGTCATAGCCCATCATCTTATGAAGGAAAGGACTAATGAATAAGGGGCTAGCGCCTGAAGCTTGGAGTTTTGGAAGCGTGCAGGAATAGCTCGTGGGTCTGTCAGGACCTACACATAGAAGGAAATGGGACCTATGTAATATTAATAAGGGTCTAGCAAAGGCCCGAAGAGTCAATCCGATTGAGCATTTGGAAAGATCCTTTGACCGAGAGGTCAACAGACCCCACTGAGGTAGGGGCACTATGTTGAAAGTGCTCATGGAAGAAATAGTCATGAACAATGACTACAATGAGAGCACAAGAAGATTCAAAAATCCGGGAAGAATTTAATACTTCTAGGATCAACAAGAATTTTTTTTATAGCGAGAAATAAGTTGTTGCAATTTTTGTGGCAGCAAGTATGTTATGGCTCATTGGGTCAGCCAGAGGAAAGAATGCTTGGATGTTTTCAAGTGTTGTTAGTGATGTTGTTGCATAAGGAGGGAAGCAACAGAGAGTTGAAGTGATGGTTATAAGTTTGATAAAAGAAGCATGACATCTTCTACTACCATCAGACATTCAGGTAGTATAAAATTTATTAATGACAATCATGCAGGTATGAGTTTTTATTACTCTTTTTGCATAATTGCTAAAAGGAAATTTAGGTAAGAATTTCCTCAGCCAGAGTTATTTTATAAATCACATGATTATATTATTGAATGCATACCACTGGATGTAGTAAAGGTTGGAGGCTTGTATTAATTCAAATATTTTTAGCTTCTGAATCCACACACTAACATAGTAGAATTTCATGTTAATTTGGTTATGGAGTAATAACCAAAGAATTAAAATATAAGAACCTGTTATAGGAATGAATGGCAGTAAGCTAGTCATGTATGAGACCAGGACCTGGTTGTATATGGAAAGGTATGGATATGAAAAGGTTATGAGCCACACAGGTACTAAGAGCTTCCTACCTTTAAATAAAACTTGGACTGCAACATTTTTTCTAACACTAATGAACACCACAAAATTATATTCTTGGTGTAGTGTTCGGGTCGAAAAGGAAGGCATGCAATTAATTGGGAAGACAATAGGAAGTGTGTGGATAATGTGTCAACACATTGGCCAGAATTCCAACTCATGGATGGTGAGATACATGATTGAGATAAAGAGCAATATGAAATTCAATGCAAGGTGCACAAAATAAGTATGCATTGAGAATTGCACTCATGCACATTAAGTGATAGAATTGTATACTAACTGCATTGATGGAATGTGTTTTGTAAGTACATGCATATATATTATTGCATGGAAATAATTGTTACTAACAACTAAAATGTTGTTAACTCATGAAGTTGAGGATATTTCAGGGAGGTAATAGACATTGCAACAGGAAAGTTGTCAGTCAAGTAGTCACATGAGCATTGACTACAGGAAATTTTCTTGTTCACAAAAAGAAGTAATGAACTTACATATATTACTGTGAACATGCATATGCATAGAATGACGAGTCGTTATAGTTTATTAATTGTTGAGTAATTGTGATTGAATTGCTAAGTGCATCAAATTCTAAGATCACTGCATAAGATTTTGTACATATTGCAATTGAATTATGATGTACAAGAAATACTGACAATTGTTGGTAGTATGAAAGATGAAGCCTTGCAGGAAAATGGTATGTAGTTTGGTGCCTGTGGAAAACCACAAGGATGGATGCATTCATAATATGGAAACAACCACGATGAATTATGAAATAGAATTTTAGGTTTTGGGGAAAAGTTGAATTCCCTTTTGAACTAATTGAAGTTCCTAAAATGAATTCTTTTATGTTTTCTCATGATAATTGCATGTGGGTGATGCAGATGAGATGATGTTGATTAAAGTTAGAATGTTGACTACAAAGAGTAGCTCAGGGAACATGCTGATTGGAAATCTCTAAGGGAAGATGGAACTCCGGGAGCCATGGTACTCTAAGACTTCCTGAGCTGGCCTGTTGCTGAAGCCCAAGGAAAGGGAGTTGTAGCAACCGATGGACTGAGTGAAAGTGAAGGTGTACACTCTTGGGGTGGGACAAACATGTGGGGAAGAGAGACCATTGGTTGGAGTGGTGCCGAGGTTTGGCACCTTGGTCTAGACCATGTGGATATGGATTGTGGACCGTGGCTATCTTGAGAAGCCATTTCCCTGATGGAGTCATAACCCTGCTCAGGGGTGGAAGGTCTTCTCAATCAAAAGATAAGTACAATTCTCTATTTATTGTATGTTGTGTATCTTGTATATAGGTTATAATGTTATTAGAATTGCCCGCATATACATATATATACATTGCATATATGCTTGCATTACCTGCATCCTCGACTATACATAATGTGTTTCATGTTTCATTGCTTAAAAAATTTATACCTGATGCTAATCATGCTATTGATTGGAATGTGATTCAGGTGGAGAAAGAAGGCATCTTACAAGTGCATCCTGTGCACATATTGGACCTGGAAAAACAAGTAGCTTCGAAATCGAGCCATAGGTCTTGTAAAGGTCCAATGGACTGGGCATGGTCTTGAGGATGCAACATGGAAGCATGAAGATGCTATGTGGGTAGAAAACCTACATCTTTTTGAATATTTTGGAAATCTTGTTGATGTTTTGTAAACGTTTCACTGAGGACAGTGAAAAAATAAGGGGAGGGGATTGTAATATCCCCCAGTAGAGCCCCAGTTGTAATTATGAATTGTAAACTGACACAATTCCGCCACTTCACCAGGGTCTACTAACCTCCCGATCTCTAGATCTTCTCAATCTTCGAGCTGGATCAGCTCTTCGATTCCCTGCTAGAATATTCAAGAATCGTCCACAGGTCCTTTTCACGAAACTCCGTCGTGCGAACAAGCACCAAGCACAAGATTCTCTCACGCGACCACTGGTTGTGACCACGTGTTGTGACCACTGGCTGTGTTAGGTATTTTTATGTGAATCACCCCGATTCCCCCAACCTTCCAAACCCCAAAAAGAGTTTAGCATGTAGTAGCTCCTTCCTTATATTCCTTCAATGTGACCTTTGGTCATGACCTGACCCTCAACTCTTAAGTGCGTCGGGATTTCGCGTATCGAGAACTCCCAATATAATTAGATCTACGGTCCATGATATTCCTTTGATCGACGACTACGATCAAGTCATGATTTCGCGTTTCGTGACTTTGGAGGTTGGTTCACCTTTGTTCTCCCAATCCCCAATTTCTCGTTATTTGCGAGCCTCAGATCGACGGTCCAGACTTTTCCTTTGATCAACGACTGTGATCAAGTCGGGATTTTGAATTTCGCGACTTTGGGATTCTCCTTACTTCCGTTCTCCTGATATCCGAGATTGCGATGGCGCTAGATCGACGATCCAAATCTTCCTTGATCCAACGGCCCAAACCAAGTCGAGATTTCACCTTTCGCTCCTTTACCTCTTATGGACTCTCTTCGACACTTAGCCGAATTCTAAATCTGTGCACTCCTTCCAGCAGATTCCTACGCAAGACTTGGTCCTTGCAGATGACTGTGCACGCCTTGCAACAGTCTCTTTGCACTCCTTGCAAAGGGGAATTTTCGTGCTATCTCTTCTGAGCTTCGGAATAGAAATAGATCTTGTCACACACTCCTTGCATTATATGTGCACACCTTGCACTTACTGAACATAAGAGAAGCAATTGAAACTTATACTAACATTCACAGTTTCATCTATTCATAACAAATTCCTTCGTTTTTGAAAACACATTAACAGAGAATTACAAATAGTAACAGTGCTATGAATTTGAGTCAATTTTCCTTTGTCATGTTCATTCAAAAGTAAATGGCTACAGATAATATCAAAACCATAACTCAAAACTTAGAAAATTCCTACTAACTCGCAGCCACCTCATTTGGGCGCATAAAGCCTCTATTTATCTCAGAGCATCCTTAGGGTTCCCCCCCAACTACTCGTCTACTCGAAATGAAAACCCAACTGCTACCTAAGTTCAGTTACATTCAAGGCTAGGAGTGAAAACTCCCAGATCACTCGTGATCACAGCTTCCAAGTGTTTGATCTTCTTCCATTTTTTCAATCAGCTCCAAAAGATTCGCAGTAACTCCCAGCGCTTCAGATTTTGAAATGATTCCCACGCGCTGAGTTGTCCTTCCACGTGTGCTCATTGACAATGCTCTTGCATCATAAACATATTGGATAGGCTGGTGAGTCGAGTTATAATAAGCTAGGAGGCTTATGTGATGCTAAGGCCAAGAACATGTTTTGTATATGTGATTATGCAAAATCATTAATAAAATATAAACATCATTGTGTGCAGATCGACCACGAAGAAAGAATGATGGGGGACTAAGATTCCACAAGGTTGGGTAAGGGAGGAGGCTAATTGTGTGGGCCTAGGGGCTAAGCTAGCGGGCTTACCTCTAAAGGGGATAATAATTTATTATTATTTCCTAAAGGCTAAGGTGGAAAATTTACTAAGTGTTTTCCTAAGTTCCTTGAAAATGAACGAGTGTAAAATGGAGTGCATGCATATCCATGAAGACAGGTGTCGACCTGGGTGCATGCAATTAAAGCTAAAGAGTCAACTCGTGTTGTGGATTCGTCCTCCATTCTTCCATCCGATGTCTATCCTACTTTGTTGGGCAACTGATCTCTGCATACCCTCATGCAGCTCTGAAACCAATAAACCGTGAGGCCGACCTGTGGTGTTTTTCTTGAGAAGCCAACACATCCTCCATATGAACCATTTTTCCCTTGCATTTGCCTCTCCATACCCATGCACAATGAAGTAAAACCTCATGGGAAGATTGTTCTTTGTACATTTTCCCATCCTCCATGAATTTCATTGAGCTTTGGGATCGACCTCTGTGTTTTGTTCTTTGGTCACGCATCTTGAACCCAGGGAGAATTGTGGACTGATCCATGTCTTTTGTGAAGCCCGAGCATCCCGTATTTGTCTGTGTCGTGTGTGTCATAATTGTTGGCTGTAGTGGCCATGCATTTCCTTGACTGTGTGTGCCTTGTTGCTGTTGCCTGTTCCTTGTAGTTTTCCTCCTTATGCGGGAATGGAGTTGAATAGGTAGGTTTTCATGCCTTTGGGAAGCTCTCTCCAGGTGAGAGAGTTTGTTGCGAAGTGGTTTTCTCCTAGAGAGAGTCCAACACCAGCTATGGAGCTCTGAGAATTCTTGATCTCGCTTGTTGTCGAGACCCTGAGAGGGAGGTGAAGAAGTCGATGGACTGTGTGACAGTGAAGGTGTATACTCTTGGGTGGAACAGGCATGTGGGGACTGAGAGTCTGTGTGTAGTGGGCGTAAGAAGGCTCTTGGAGAGAATCCTTCCGGTTACACTGTACATTTACCTGTAACCTAAGCCTAGTCTAGGAATCCCTTGCCCCGGGTGGAGCTTAGTCCCAGCTCGGGGGTGACCCACTGCTGAGAGTGATGAGCAATGTGGTCTATGGCTGGGAGGTTCGTGGAAGGTCTGCACGTAGTTGGAAGTGTTACTCCAGTTGAAAAGATAAGTATCATTCTATGCTTAATTTATTCATTATGCATGTTTGTGCTATTGATGCTTGAACATTATCATGTGTTCCATTGCATGTGGATTTACTGTTAATCTTGTTTGAATCTTAATGGTAACAATAAATCTGTGTTATGTGTTTTATTTTGATTAAAATGCATGTTATATATTTATATGTGAATTTTCCGCGTGGTAGTGTTACTCGGCCATTTGAATGGCCTGGGACATTACATTTTGGTATCGCAGCTAAGTAAAGCATCTGAGTAGTAGGTGAAATCATGAAGATGGGTAACACTTTTGCTTGTTTTATGAGAAAAAAAAATAGTATTTTCACAAGTTCTTCAAATTTCGTCATACAAAAGTATTTGTTTTATTTAGAATTTCACTTTACAGTAAAAACAAAACTTGTAAATAATTTTGTTAGCTTTCCAATGACTATTTTTCAAGTTTTTTTATCAATATTTGATATGTCAATTTGACAATTGTTTAATAGTATGTTCCTTAAACATGAAATGAATGATAATGTGTTATGTTTTCCCACAACAATGTATCTATTATTAAACTCATGTTTTTAAGAAACGAAATATACTGCAACAATCTACAGAGTCTCTATTTTATTACGACTATAATTTTGAATCTAACGAATGAATATTATAATTTATAGAATTTTTTGAAGTTGACCAAGCTGAAAACATTGCAGATTTTAAACACATGTTTTTCTACACCTTGCATCTATCTTAATTTATATTTAAAAATAAAATCTAAATATACCCTTTTGAAAAGAACAGTTTAAGGATTATGAATATAACTTTTTCTAAATTTTTCACTGTATATTTTAGAGATACCGATATTTCATTTCACCGAATCATAATGTCTGCTGAAAATATTATGCAGTTATTTTTTTACAAAATTAAATAAAATTATATAAAAATAATGAAAATAAAAACAAATTATAGGAATTGAAAGTAGATTCGATTTTGTAAATGGTGGTGTCATTTTCAAAACCAAATTCTCAATATTTGTAGGAGTCTGCAACCTCCGAAGTTCAGCTAAGCTTGGGGTAATTCTCTAGTTTTTGTTTTCAGATAGAATTTCATGTTTTCGGTCGAAATAATCTTTCGGCCGAAATAATATTTCGGCCGAAATAATATTATTTCATATGAAAGACTAAAATCTAATGGAAACCGTCAAAACTGAACAGTTGCCAAGGTTTTCGACTGAAAAAACCTTCTTTCGACCGAAAACATGTTGAGCGAATTTTGTCGGTCGGAAAAAAATTAAAAGACATATCGTATCATTTTATTTCACGCCAAATCGTATAAATATGCTTTAGGTCGAACACATTTAACACAATTCATTGGATGGACAGACATATATGAGCTCAGGGATATGGATTTCAAAGCATTTCTATTATTGATTGCAACTGTATTCTTTTCTTTCTCTATTTCTTCTCTCTGTTCCATAGGCTTAATCAGAGGATCGATATCGATACATGATGGTTTTCTAGAGCACCAAAATAAAGTTTCAAATTATCTTTTTGGTTTTTGTTGAATAAGGTCATTGATGTTTGTTCAAGTTTTTATCAGAATAACAATTTATATGTTGAAAGATAAATGTTGAGCATTTTTTCAAGGTGGAGTCTTTGTTGAACATATCTTTTACAGATAACTATAAAAGTCATTGGAAACAAAAGTTTACGCAAGAGAAAATTTGATCGCAGTCAATATGATACTCGCCAAAACGAACAAAGGAAAGAGCATTATTGGAGAAAGAAACAAGAATGTGCAAATATTGAAGAAAGAAATGATGATAATGTTTCTATATATTTTCAATAAGAAGAAGTTCAATCAAGTTTGCATGCACATATGATGATCGAGCACATGGCACACATTGGGACTGTATTCATAAAGTACAGAATTCAAAGTATAGAATTCAAATTTAAAATATTGTAAATAATATAATTGATTGTAATTACAATTTGATGTTATTCAAAAAACATAAATAGATTTGTTTCATAATGTCGAAGAAGATGTTGAAACCGAAATTGAAACAAAAGGCATTGAAACTGAAATTGAAGTAGAAGACAAATCACCTATAGGTATGTACATAAATTTAGATAATACAATATGAACACTCAAGTATATATAGTTTAGTGAATTTGTGTTCGGGTTATGTTTTTTAATATAAACTTTAAATTGAAATATGCAGGAGAATCTATCAACATTGATGATGAAATATTAGAAAATGTT
>SNQJ01S0056941.1:103868-147573 GCA_010110895.2 Picea sitchensis
GATATTATTGTAACAGAGCACTGCTCGATTGGAGGTTGCCCCCTCGAAGAGGCCTGTGAACATTGCTATCTGATTCAAAGTGCTATTTCTGTTGCTATTTCGTATCTCAATTCTGTGTATTGTGAAGATTATGCTGGATATTTTACTGTTATTTTGTCATTACTAGCATTTCATTTCTGTTCTGCATATTTTATATATCTGGTATCTTGCAGGTTTCTATAGTGAAAACTGTGGTATAGTCGTTGGGGTATGTGTCAATACAAGGTTCATTGTGGAGGTCGAGGTGGTGTAGATAAAAACCACCCCCGACAACTTATGCAATCACACTTTATTTAAATAAAATAAAGGGTTTATATGTATATTATTTTCCAAAGCACCAATGTGAGAACTACCGAAAGATATTGTTGCTGTCTCTGCAACCCATCCTCCACTACAAATTCGAAGAATACAGGTATTTATAAAGTGCTCTCAATGCCATGGAACAAACTAAAATTTCAAATGCACCTTACCAGAACCCGAAAAAAAAAAGATTTAATTATTGATAGGGATTCTAATGTGTTCAAACCTGTTCTATTTTTAAACACTGTCACTGAGTCTATAAGTAGGTTAACTATGTTGGGAGTCCAAAATGCACCTTTTATAGATGCTATTAAATTGTCATTTTTTCCCCATTGTATCAAATAGTCATATTAATTCCCGGAATTCGTTAATTTGTGTGCCACTTATTATTCACATTATGAAAGGGTCATTGTGGATACAAATGGGTCTTAAATTTTGTTGGACCTTGGGTATGGAAATAAGAGAATATTAAGGCATAAAATACGAAATGTGAACTACGTGGAAGACATAGTGACTGATACTAGTTCAAAGTGAGCAGAAGAGAAGAAAAGATGGAGTGAAGTAAGAGAAAGAAATCCATTGAATGAGGCTATCGAGGATGATATATCAGCAAGGAAGACAGATCGTTGACAACTCAACAAGAAGAAAAAGCCATTGTTCGATGTTTTGGAGCACCACATGAGAAGGAAGGAAATACAGGCTGGAGAAGCCCAGGAAACATGGGTCAAGTTGAACTAGGGTTCTAGACACCTAGGGTTTTTGGTATCTATGGTTTTGACACTTAGGTTTTGTCCTAAGGTTGTCAGTGAGTCATTGTGATGTATAAATAAGAACATAGATGAGGGAAGAGGGTTCAGGAAAAAGAGTCCCAAGTTTGTTATTGTTATGAGTGATTATTGTAGTGAGAGAGAGAGGCATTGAGGAGTGAGGGAAGTCTATGTTGTAAGATCTTCAGCTGGGTGCAAAGATCAACCCTGCAGCTGGGTGCGTAGGGAGGGAAGACAGAGAGAAAGAGAGAAGATCTACTAGCTAAGAGCGCATATAAGAAATGTATGCTTTCATCTTAATATATTATAAAGAATAGTTCTCTGGACGTATCCCTAGGGAGAGGGTGAACCAAGTATATCTTGGTGTTGCGTGTGATTGATGTGGTATTCTCTTGTTCTTTACATACTATTATTCCATTACTATGTTAGATATAACAGATAAATGTGCGAGGTAGGACTAAGTTGATAACTGACATCTAGATGTTGTGTTTTTCTTGTTTTGGATCCACTTTGTATTCCCTTGGTTTTAGACATCTATGTCCTACAACCCCCCATAGCTACTTCAGGTGAGACTACATCTGCCTCGTGGGTGTTTCCAAAAGGGTCAGTAGTTAGGTTTTATTGGTGTGCTCTTGGAGTTGAACCCTGGGCCTGCCCTTGTGCCAACAAATGATTCCATTGTTGAGAAGGGAATATTCTTAAGGGAATGACAAGGTGGTTTCCATTGAAGACAGAGATTCAGAAGTGGATAGAATACCAAGAAAAGGACTTTGTAGAAGCCCAAAAAAAGAACCCTAAGCTTAGCACTAAGGACTAGTTGGGAAGGTATATCTTTACTGATATACACAAGATTTTATTTGGAGGAATTCATCAAGAGGTATACGAGTGGATAGGTAGGTTAGCAGAAACCCATTTTGAGATCATATCTAGACCACCTGTGGTTTGGATGTCGGCACTGATCAAGAATATCAAGAGAGTTGATAATGTCATGTCAAGAGCAATATATCACTAGTTTTATAGTACCATCGGAGGGCATATCACTAAGTTTTCTATTGATAGAATAGAATCATATAGTCAAGAAGAGAGATAATTCTTCAAGGGACCTAGAGGAAATTTTTTACAATTTATGAAGTTGAGGATCAATATGCTATTGCATGAGAAGAACCTCTTGAAGGTATAATAGTTGTTCCAACCGAAAAACTAATGTTCAATAATTCAGACAGCGACAACGAAGTAGAGGTGGGACATATGCACAGTGGAAGAATCTTCAGAGAGGTCCCTCTAGTGAACTTGTTCAAAAATAACTACGAACCACTGGTACAATACAAAGGGTTTTACAGTGGAGAGGAAGAAGAATTGGTGAATGAGGAACATTCATAATCTGGTAGGGATGAAGAAGGAAATATTGAAGATCCTCGCCGAGAAAAGTCACAAACTTTAGGAACTGCACATACCATTGAAGTACGTATTATTAGTCCTCCTGTTGTTTTAGAAACATTAAGAAATCAAAGTAATCAGAGTCACCAGAGCACTCAGAGAACTGTCATTAGTAGTCCACCACATACTCAGTCAGGTAACCTAGGAAGATATATGGAAGATGAGATGAGGTTACCCACCTTCAAAGGAGATGGATATGAATATCTTGATCAACACTGGTTTCTATGTGAAGCTATGTGAAGTATTAAGAATGTCATCGACGAAGATATTAAACGAGCTCAGTTTAGTACTACCCTGAGAGACCACACACTAAGCTAGTACATGAAGTTTTTCCAAGGGGTTGTCCAGCCAAAACCGTTGAACAAGATCAAGACTGCGTTGATTGCATAATTCAAGAAACCTAAGTCAGAGTCACAATGCATCACAAAACTGAAATAAATCAAGCAAAAAGTAGTTGAACATGTTTGGGAGTTTGATCAGAGTTTTAAGACCTTAACATGCCATTTGAGTTTTCAGATCCTAGATGAGCAGAACAAGGAATGGTTCATTGTTGCCCTCTTACCACACATCAGGGTCCCTCTGATGTAACAAAATATTTCTTCGCAGGATGAGGCGTTGGAGATCACCATGAAACTAGAATCAACTCCTATGGAAAAATCCAACTCAGGTATGAGTCAAATATTGAGTCAGCTAGCTAATTTATCTCTGTAGGTGGAAAATATGAAGAAAGACAAGGGAAAAGATAAAAGAGGAGAAATCGGGTGCATTAGATGCAAATCAAAAGGAGATGACAAGGAGCATTGTCCCCTATTTCATGAGTATTTGGAATCTGGAGCCTCGAGTCCTTTAGAGAAAGTTACCTTCCCATGGTGTGAGGTGTGTAGAAATAGACATTGCCCTGGTGAATGCTATTACATGAAAAAATATGTTCATATACCCACAAATCTGTATTGCACGTTCTGTAAATCGGTAGGGCATGATGATAGGGATTGTAGGGCCTAGGACCTCATGCATGAATGGTCAAGGGATATATACAAAATTCAAGGTGAATTACAACAAGAAGGAAACACTATGCAATATAATTCTCCAGGAAGAGGAAACTTCAACCCTCGTGGTGGATTCATAGGAAGAGGATGAGGAGGAGGTATGGGTCGAGGTAGAGGCCAAATCATTTGTTATAACTGCACACAACCAGGACATTTGGAAAGGGACTTCCAAAAACCTTGTACCACATGTAGTTACTGCAACTCATTCAAACATGTTATTGAGGAATGTCCAACATTGTTGACTAAGCTTCAAGAAAGACACGGTGCAAAGCCACAAGTGAAACTGATATATGTTGAACCTCATAGAGAGGACCCTAGAGTCATTTTTATCACTAGAGAAGGTGTTTTTATAGGAGAAGATAGAGTGACTCCGAGAAATACTATAGAATAATTAGGGGTGCGGAAAGATGTAGAGAATACACAAATGTTTGATGCGAAGAAAGAAAAACAAATATTTGAGGAGGTAAGAAAAGAATTTGGGAGAGACCAGGGTTCTTCATTGAAGACACGGCCAAAATTAAGAGAATGTGGAATTCCTGTGGCATTCGATCAGTCTGATCTGCTAGGAGAAGGAAAATATGTAAGTAAGCTCATGGAATTCTTACATGCTTGCATTAAGTTGATTCAAGATGAAAGCGTTGTACAAGAGCTACAAAAGTTAATCAGATAGTACGAGCTAGGAAAGATAGATCCCTTGATAATAGAGTAGTACACCAAGTCTCTAAAAAGAGAAGGAAAAATAAGGAACTACACCTAAATGCTCAAATTTGAGAGTATGATATAGACTGTGTGGTCCTCAACTTAGGTTCAGAGGTCAATGTCATGACAAAGAAAACCTGGGCATTGATGGGGAAACCTAAGTTGATATATTCCCCTATCAATATTAGGATGGCTAATCAACAAGATGTAAGCCCCTTTGGAATATTGGAACATGTCCCTGTGGACATCGACGAATTAAGGACGTTTGCAGAGTTCGAGGTGATTGAGATAATTGATGATAGATGTCCTTACCCCGCACTGTTAGGAATTGATTAGGCTTTCAATAATTCCATGGTGGTTGATTTAAATAAAATAAGAATGATGTTTGAAGGAGATGGCCTTAGGTTCATTGCACCTTTGGATCCTAATGAAGTTTAGATATACACAAAACCCATCAGAGAAGAAGACCGCACATATGAACTAGAAAACATATACAAATTAACATCTAGACAATAGGATTACATGAATCCTACAACATACGGGAACCTAAGTTGGAGAAGTGACAATGCATGTTCATTGGATTCTGAAGAAGCACTAGAGAACTAGTAGAACAAAATGTATGAAGTATCTACAAGGAGATGTGCTAGGTTAACCAGAGAAGTTCGCTAGATCAACACAATAGTAAGTAACTTGCCCACCTTCGATGGTCTAAATCATTTAGAAGCGTTCTTGTTGGACTTTGAAGATATTGTACCAACACAAAAAATATTGTTGGCAATGGATGAGGCCTTAAAAGAAACTCCAACAAGATGGTGGGGGACACACAAAAACAACATTACATACTGGGTGCAATGTCTCACTTTGATGACAACGCGATTTTCATAGAAAGTAGAAGGTTGTGAATTTAGGTACACAGGTCGAAGTTGTCCGAAGGACCATGTGCGAAGTTGTGAGGAAGCTTGGAGTAGCATTACTCAAGAGAAGTGGGTGCACAAATTCATCAACACACTGGACACAAACCTTATCAATTGGTATCTTCAAGTAGAACTATGTCTCATCACTGTAGATTGGGAAGGTATGAATCAGAACTTTGTAACTACATTTTTGTTTGAAATCCAATATCCTACAGTGGAACAAGCGTTACAGATTGTAAGACAAAAAGTATTTGAGGAGGCACCTAGCCTCCCCTTGGAACAAGAAGAGGATGAATGGACTGCGCCTCTCCAAAAAATGCAAGGTTGTTACAATATCAATGTTGACGAAGAAGATGATCCTAGGAAGGTGAACATCACCGAAACATAAGGCCAAAGAGACATAGAAGGACCAAGAATTGAGATACCTTTCATTGGACAATCAATTAAAATAAAAAAAATCAATATTGGAATAGAGCAAACAATGAAGCTTGCAAATGTTGGAGATTATTGGGATGCTGCCACTATTGACAAGCTCATAGAGTTACTGCATGAATATCAAGACTTGTTTCCAACCAAGTTCACTGATATGAAGGGAATTAAAAGGCCCATGGGAGAGATGAGGATCCCTTTGAAACCAGATGCAAGACCAGTGAAATAGAGACCCTACAAATTGAACCCTAAATATAAGGAGAAAGTGAAGATTGAACTTGACAGAATGTTGGAAGCAGGAATCATAGAACCTGTTGAAGAGTCAGAATGTATTAGCTCTATGGTGGTTGTTATTGGGTAAATTGGTATATGCAGACATGAACTAATCCCCCTAGATCCACCTGGATCTAGAACAAAACAAGACAGAACGAGACGCTTTCCCTAAGTTGTGATCATTAAGTTTACTACCAAAAGAGGAATAGATAACATACGTTATGAATCGCTTCCTTATACCTTTGTTGTCCCTGCTTCACTCTAGTGCTCTTGTGGAATCATATCTGCGACAACACAAACCAACCAACCTAAAAGCAACAATATTAGAATTCAATGACAACCTAAACATGTGATAAAGGAATCATGTAATAAAACACTAATCATTTTATGGGAAAGAGACGTGCCACCATATTATATTAATGTAAGGTAGAAGATACAACCGAATTTCCTTGATGTTTCCCTTTTAGTGGTCCTTCATTCCAACACACACATACATTTGCTTCGAAATTCGAATGAAAATGATCCACAAAAGCTTGATGGGAAAATGGTGGCCTCAAGCATCACTAAGAACAAGATTATTCACACAGTCTTTAGCCTATTCTTTCATCAATTCTCTGCTTAATCTTGCTTAACCTTTTCCATGAGAAGCCCATAATTATATAAGAGAAAGTGAAGTGGTTTAAAGGGATGGGGATGATCCCACCAAATCAGAGAAACCAGTAGGATCACAACCATACGGACGCCAACTCACATTCTAGAATATTCCCCTTCTAGAAACTTCATGAAACCTCTTTCCTCTTTTAGCTTTGGAATGTCGTCGCACCCTGCCTGTATAGTAGCCTGCGGAAATCTCGCAAGCCAACTATAGAGCAACCTGCAGAAATGATAGATTTACGCACTATGTAATATGTGCAGCCTACATACCATTTCTAAAAAGAAGCCTTATAGAGGAGGAAAGAAGTTGTTTTTCTCAGGAAAAAAGTTATGTTAGGAGCCTGAACACATGTTTGTGATATCATCACTAGGGTGACCAAAATTATGTATAACAGAATGCCCCCCAAAGTATGAAGATGGAAGTCGTGACAACTGAAATACTTTGTAAAAATGTGTGTGTGTGTTGGGAACAAGGAGTGCACCAGTCGAGAACCTGCAAACAATCAAGCATCCTCACAATATTATACCATGTCTGAAGTAGGCATTCCCGTGTTCAGACTATAAATGATTGAAATCATAAATATAAGTCATGGACACCAATTATACACTGTGGATCCATGTCATCAAGATTCTACATAGCCATCAAGAATACACTGTGGATCTATGTATTGGAAAACTCAGGCACAGACATAGCCACAAGACATACAAAGTGGATCTATGTGTCAATGAAAATCACAAATGCTCCATCACAACATGGATAAAAAATGATGAGGTCCAAGGTATTCAATCCCACCTTTCGTTACTACGAATTTAGCCATGTGATTACAGGTGTTGAAGTCAAACATGGTTAGAAACCACTTGATTACCGGTCATTAATGAAAACCATTAAAAAGTGTGAGGGAAATCACCATTGATGTCAATGACTCCCAAGGTACAATAGTACAATCCAACGAGTGTGAATAGATGAGCTGAAGTCGAAAACTTGATGGAATCTGTCGATCAAGGATCAATGATGTGAATCCACTATCGAAAGTCAAGAAACCTACCATTGAAGCATGCAGGGTCTAAGGCACCAAATAATTTCTAAGTATTGTTCCTGGATAATGAGCTGAAGTCGATAGGAGAAGACTTATCACAGGAGGGCCTTGATATAACCCCCATCAAATGACACAAAATAAGTAACAGATTTAGGGTAAAGAAAAGTATGAACATGATTTGAAACTGACACAAGGAAGGATGACATGGTAGGAGTTGACAATTGCAGATGGCTGACTCAATAGAGGACTTGGTTAAACTTATCTTGAATATATGAATGGCACAACACTGGTCTTGGCAGCATTGACTCAAAGACGAATGAAGATAGGAATTTTCAGAAAGCTAGATGAGAGACAAATTGATTTCCCAACCCAGATTCAAATGATAAAGGGGGTGCCATGTTTAATAGTGGTGCTTACTACCATTAACACAAATACATAAACACACCTCTTTCCCAAATCCCCCCCCACCATTTATGGCGAGTACCTCTTTATTTTTATGCAAGCTTGAGGAGGATAAAATATGCTTGTTGTTGTAAGCTCATCCTTCAGAAGAGTCCCTCGGAGTATTTTTAATGAACCCTAAGAAGGAGTGGTTCGGTCCCATATGGGTATTTGTATGTTTGTTTAACGAGTCCAAAGATAGAAAACTCAAAGTTTTTTCATGTTTATAGAGTCTGGAAAAACACTTAAAAGAGAACTCTCTTAGTTCTGTTTTCGTAAAATAGTTTGATGTGACCGAAAAAGTGATAAAATATTGTCCATCGAACATTTTATTCAAATACTTTTACAAGCATGAATAGAACAAGGTCGCTCATCAATATTTTTGTTTTTTAGGAGTGTGAAAAGAGCTTAAAGGTTACTCCGTAAGTTTCGTTATTTTCATGTTACCATGATGAGTACGGAAAGATGAAAAAAATATACTCAGTTATGTTCTCATTGATTTTCGAGCACAATAAAGAACAAAGACAAAGCTCGAGAGTTTTCTAAAAAACCCTAAAAAGTAATCGTACACGTGACGAAAAGAAAAACAATTCCCAAAAACTATCGATACTTCATTGTTCGGAACCCTAGTCTGCCCATCCGTGAGAAAAAAAACACTCACAAGACCATTAGGCTGGTAGGTTTTTGAGAAAAATATATTTAAATGATATAAAATATTTTTAGAAAAAGTAAAATATTAGATAAATAGGGGTAAGAACTCATTTTCACTATTTCATTTGTATTTGGTCAAAAACTTGTCTAAGAGCCTTTTTTTCACCTCATATTTTGGCGTTCAATTGTGGGGAGCACAAGTGATCATTTGACGAATGGTTTTCATGAAAACCATGAATACCTCGTCTTCTTCCTTTTCAATGGTTCAAAATTCATTTTAATCGGTTAAAAGATGATTTTTTGGGTGCATTTTTGGGTCGTAGGCGTGTGCAGGGGCTGCCGTAGGTGCCCTATATCGGGGCCTGTGTAAATCAAGGATTTTTGTAGGTGCCCAACAGTTCACCTGTGGAAACCCTACTCTATAAGTGAAGCCTAGTTGTGGCGGCCGAAAACCCACAAGGAAAATGATGTGTTGGACCAAAATGAACTCCAAAAAATCATGACTAAAGGTGCTAACTTCTTTCTTTCATCTCTATGCAGGTATTTTGATTGCAAAGATGTTGGAGTGGAGAGAAAGAGAGAATGAAGATGATGATGCAATGGATTTGAATGATCCAGGCACCATAAATTCCCTATGACAGTGTGCTTTGCTAAATTTCTTTAAGATCCAGGGCATGAGAGCCCAACTGAGACTATTGGAATACTTGGTCCATATGTGGGACATGGACCAAAAAGTATTTCATGTGAGTGTTCATGTGCTTTCCTTGGACATTGAATACACTTACTTCTTGATGGGTCTATCCCATTGTGGGGCACAAGTGACCTTAACAAGAGGTCGAGGTGGTGGTTTACCAATGAGTGAATACATCAGACACTATTGTGTACTTGAGGCTGAGTGACACAAGGGTAAAGTGGCTATCAGAGGGGTTCATGATCTGATGCTTAGAACCATTATTTTCTCCATTTCATGGATGGAAAGGAGTGGTTCTCCACACATGTCTATGCAGAGCTACTTTCAATATGCCATGAAATGCACGGAACCTTGTGTGTTCAACTGGTGCAATGGAATCCTCTGTAGTATGAAGAGTCAGTTGACCAAGAGAAAGAATGGAGAACTAAAACAATTTGGGTACGGATCTATTTTGGTATGTTTCTTCCTAGAAAGATTCCCTCACCTACACTTATAGGTAGAGTGGTAATACCAGCACCATGAGATCCACAGATGAAATGGTGGTGTGATATCATGTCCCGGCATGTAGCGGGGCCCATTATTAAATATAATTATACATTTTTTGATTGGCTAGAATCCCAGAGCTTGATGATCGATGACTATGCATATGCCAGGATGGATTTATTCCATGATCCTAACTTGGTTTTACCCGAGGGTTCTTAGTGGGAGGATCTAGGTAAGAAAAACATTTTTCTTTTATGGTGTTTTTTTTTAATTTTCAAAATATTAAACACATTTTTTTTCTTTTTATGTTTTCAATCCAACAACTAATCAAAATATTTCGACCATGCAGATGTAGGGCCATTCTGCCCACCGGGTACATACCCTACCTAGAGGCGAGGGGAAACAATGGTAGTAGCAAGATGGGATGCAGAATATTATGAAGCAATCGAGCAAAATTTGGAGGGTCTGACTGCAGGGATCCCAGATATGTCGATCGGTGAGGTCCTGAGGCGTTTCCAGTGCCATACTATAGGTGTGGCTGATCCATTGAGATGATTTCTCTATAGGGTAGCATGAGAAGTAGTGTGTTACTGAGAGAAACATCCATGATGCCATTTTGTAGAAGCTATGATCTTCATATTTTGATATTTTGGTCTTCGGACGAAAAACAATCTTTTTGTAAAAAAAAATTGTCGTGATATATATACACATGAGGCTTCTATCGGCTTATTCTTCTTTTTATAATACATGTGATGTGTGATTGGATTTATAAATGTCTCAGATGTCTGTCTAACACATAATTAGCTAATGCATCAGTTAATGTATTTAGACATCTAGGAATGTGTTGATACTCAATATAATCAAAATAATGTTCCAAGAGGTGAATTCGTAAATATACCCTTAATAAAGTAGGAATTCAAATAGCATAGAAATTACTTAAGTGTAACACTACAAGCTATGAATCAAGTTGTATAACTAGGTGACAAATCCCAAGTGAGATAGCATTGGTAAACAATTCGATGAATGCACTATACTCTACTATATTATTGGTTGCACGACCGAGGCAAACACCGTGTAGACTGATAAGTTCGCTCGTGGGTGCATAGATTGCCCATGCAGTAGAAGATAGGTTCTGAGTGCTACGACTAGCACCATAAACAAGGCCAAAATGGGGTAACAAAGACTCTGACATCTAGAAACCAAGAACAATGAAAGGTAAGCAGTTGAGGGTAGAAACTAAATAACGAAAAAGCACACAATAGTATGATACAATAAAATACAAGCACTCATGCGAAGATAGTTTAAGCATATTACTTCTTCAAGTAAAGCCCATTTCTGGGTTCACTCAAAGGAATGCCATCATAATATACTAACTCATAGGCTCCCTTCTCCAACACTTGTTTGACGATATAAGGGCCTCTCCACATAGCCTCGAATTTTTTGGCTCTTAGCAAATCACGATCTTGTTCATAGAGGAGAACTAGATCACCCTTAGATAAAATGTGTGGCTTGACATATTTATCGTATTGGGATTTGACGTGTTTCTTTTGGGCTTAAATAACTAGGGTGGCATCACGATGGGTCTCATCTAATTGCATAAGATACAATAGATGTTCTTCTTTGGTAGATGTGTTGGGAAGGAGTTTGACAGCTAGCTTCAAAGATGGAATTTCACATTCAATAGGGAGAATGAATTCAATGTCGTAGACTAGTTGAAAGGGGGTAAATCCTGTAGCAGACTTCATGGATGTCCAATAGGCCCATAATGTTGAGAACAACATTGTGTGCCAACTAGTCTTATGGATTCCTATTATCCGACGAAGCATCGTGATAAGGATTTTATTGATTGCTTCAACTTGGCCATTGGCCTATGGATAGTAGGGGGTTGATTTTTCATGATGAAGACCCAAATTATCAATAAGTTTGGACATCATAAAGTTTCAAAAATGGCTACCGTGATCTATAACGATAGATTATGGGATCCCAAATCGAGTAATAATGTGATTGAAAATGAAACGTGCTGCAGTTTTTCCAGTATTGTCGAATGTAGGCATCGCCTCAGCCCATTTGGTGAAATAATCCATGGCTACAATAATGTATCCATGCCCCCCATCCGAGTGAGGGTTACAAGTCATAAAATCAATGCCCCATTTCGTGAAAGGTCCAATAGAAACTACAGGGTCTAAGGGAGCAGGATGAGATCTTATCTTATGATTGTATGTTTGGCAAGCATGGCATTTCTGGATGGCAGTTATATAATCTTTAAATAAAGAAGGCCAAAAGTACCCTACTCGCAAGATCTTTTGGGAAGTGGCATACCCAAACATATGACCGCCACATGCTCCAGAGTGGCAGTCATTCAATGATTTCTCGGACTCATCAAAGGTGAGACAACGTCAAAATATAGAGTCAACACCACGATGATAAAGAGTGTCACTAAGAATGATGTCTTGTCGGGATTGGTAGCGGATGTGACGACAATCTGTACTAGAGAGGTTTGGCCGAAAAGTTTGAGTCTGAAGATAAATGATAATATCTCCATACCAGGCATCATCATAACTGATCAGAAAAAGGGATTCATCAGGTAGGGAATCCTCTACCACATTTTCTATCTCAGTAGAGGGAAGGTCACATATTAGTTCAGCAAACACCAAAGATTTCTTGGACTTAGAGCGTTCGAATTCTAAGTCAAACTCCTGTAGAATTACTATCCATTTGGAGTATTTTCCCCCTAGCAATTGATGTGTAAGAATGTGTTGCATAGGGTTGCGATCGGAAATTACAATGGTCTTGCGTAATAGAATATAGTGATGGAAATGTTGGATAGCTTGAATAAATACCAAGGCTAGTTTTTCAACATGTAAGTACTTGGATTCGGTAGTCATGAGACTCTGAATCAAATAATAGATGACATGCTTGTCGTGTAAATCGTCTTCTTGGACCAGAACCATGGCAATGGTAGAGTCCGAAGCAGCGAGTTAAAGGAAATAATCTTGACTATAATCGGGCGGGAAAAGTAGTGGGCTACGGGTTAAAATTAGTTTCAAACCATTGAAGGCTTTGTTGGTAGTGGTGTCCCATACAAATTTAGAGCCCTTCTTTAATATTCAAGTAAATCCAGGTGTTAACTCAACGTAGTTTGGGATAAAATGACATATAAAGTTTGCCTTCCCTAGCAAACTTTGTAGCTGGAGAAGTCAGGAAGGAGGAGGGAGATTGAGGATTGCCTCGACCTTCAAAGGATCTACCATGATCCCCTGGAGTGACACAATAAATCCCAGGAGTCTACCAAACTCCACACAAAAGACACATTTATGTGGGTTTAAGCATATACGATAGAACCGACAACGAAGGAAAATGGCTCAGAGGTGGGCTGGATGATCACTACGATGCATGGAATGCGCTAGTAGGTCATTTAAATAGGGTTGTACAATATTCTTAATATCATGGAAAGCGTAAGACATCGCACGTTGAAATGTTGCACCGACATTCTTCAAACCGAAGGGAAGTTTTCGGTAGGCAAAAGTGCCCCAAGGAAAAATGAAAGTGGTTTTGTGTTGATCCATGGGTAATATATTGATTTGATTATATCTGGAGAAACCATCCATCAAAGAGAAGAATTCACTTCTAGTGCAATTGTCGATGATTTGGTCAATGAAGGGGGTAGGAAAGTTGTCCTTAGGACAAGATTTGTTAATATTCCTATAATCAACATAGACACAGATCATCCCTTGTTTCTTGTTAACCAGAACTATATTGGATACCCAATCAGTCAAAGCCACTGGATAAATAAAGCCATCTTTAAGAAGTTTTTCGACTTCAATCTTGATAGCAACTGCTTTACGGGGGTGGACTGGGTGAAGTCTTTGCCAGATGGGTTTAGCGTCCGGGTAGGTCTTAATTTCGTGTACAACAATATCAGGGTCAATACCTGGCATCTCTTTGTAGCTCCATGTGAATATGTCATGAAATTATTGAAAAAGTGACTTATAAGTGACAACCTCATTGGTGGAACATGAAGCTCCGATGTGGACATTTTTGACAACTCCAGGTTTAATATATATGTTGAGGGGGATGGTGGGTTTGTATAACACATTGTGTGTGGATTCAGGAACTGAAGAAATAATGACAACGGTCGACGGAGTCAAGATCCGTTGGTAACTCTCAATGGTGTGTTGTTCAAGAAAGAGAATGGAACGATGATGCCCATCATCCCAGGGGGTATCTTCCATCGAAATAACTGACATAATCATCTTGTCCCTGAGAAAAATGACATGGAACAGATCAAGAGACGAATCATCGAGAGAGGGAGTAGAAGGGTCAGACGATTGAATGGCTTGGTAAGTAGATTCAGCTGGACTTAAAGGCATCTGGTTTCCATAGTGAAGATAATCACCGGGTTCAGGTACTATCCACGGGTCAGAAGACGCAGGATTTTAGCAGACGGAGGTAGAAATCATGTTAATTGAGGCAACCAAAGGAGGTGGAACGTTGGGTGGTGGGATTGGAAATGTGCCCATCAAAGTTGAATCTTTGAGTAGACCCACACCGACATTCTCGTACCTAGGGGTTGTCTTTGCAATGAAAGGCACGTTGTTGGTACATGTATCAGAGTTAAAGAAGGCCAGTTAGTCTATTGTAACTACTTTTCCCTGATGTGGAAATTGCACGATACGAAAAAGAGTAGACGCAACTACATGCATGGAATTGATCTAGATACGACCAAGTAAGAGGTTGTAATCGAGAGGTGTGTCAAAGACCTCAACTTCAATGTTGACCATTTTTCCTTCTAACATAATAGGCAACGAAGGGAGTACACTGTAAGGTTTAAAGCTAGAGCCATTAAAGGATTTGAGTGTGTTTTGTGATTCAGTTAAGGAAGGAGATCCAATGTTTTTCCAGTAGGAAATAGACATGACACACATCGAGGCACCCTCGTCAATAACTATTCTACAAATGTTCTTGTCGGAAACAACAACTTGTATTTGAAATGCGAGCTGAGGGGGTAACCTTGGAATGTGATCTTCAAAGTCAAAGATTATTAAATTCGTATCCATAGGGTCGATTCCACTGATAGCTTTCAACAGTTCCTTCCATTGTGTTGGACAAATCTGAAGGACTTTGAGGGCTGACATCATGGATGGTGCTTGCGCCAGATCCTCTACAATACTGTAGTTATGGGCAGCACACACATGAGGATTGAAAGTAGACTTTCGAAACACACCCTTGGGAAGAGGATGAAGGACTGTATCGAGATTTAGTCCTTCGAGATGAAGAGGACTAGTGGGAGGTGGAGCCAAAGGGATATTGTTGAACCAATGAAGGTGGTGTATCATCAACTTTCTCCTTGGAGGAAGAATAATCTTTAGCACGAGTGGTAAGTGTGATGTCATTCTTCTTTGAATCACCATTACACATAAGTACGTAGGAGGTAGTGCAGGAAGAAGGTTGATCATGGATGACCAATTGAGCCTATTGTTGAGAAGGAAAGGGTTGAGACAAGATGAAAGGTGTAGGAGGTTTTGGGGTCCCTTGAAGGAACTTCATGACCTCAACACGTCTCAGACAGTCCTTCATGTAGTGATCATCACCATAGATAAGGAAAGGATAGTGAGGTTTTATTTTATCCTTATCATCAGCAGGTTGTGTCTTGGTCTTGTCAGATTGTGGGTTGTTATTTTTATCTTCCTTATTCCTACCCTTCCCTTTTTTGGATTTATTCTAACCAGTAGGAGTTGATTGAATAGCGTTCACTTATGAAGTTTTACCGGTGGGAGGGGTGGGAGTCGGAGCAGTTGGAACATTAGAAGCATGGGATTTGGGAGTGGTGTGAGAGGCCTGTGCAGATTGAGGTTGAGCATGGAAAGTACCTATCACACCATCAGCGGCATGAGAAGTTGTTGGGATTGTTGAAGTGGTTGTGGTAGAAGGAAGAGGTGCGTCAGGGAGAAGATCGTAAAGAGTAACCATTTGTGAATAAATGAGATCGAGGTACTGGGCATGATTGATTGCCTGTTCTTTGGTGAAAACTCCACCCATGGAAATGTCCTTAGAGATGTCATTCATGAAGTATTTCGTGAACCATCCTGCCAATAATTGATCAGGAATATCGAGTTTGATTAAACATCGTCTTCTTCTCCACTCATGAATGTGATCATAGATATGAGTGGCTTTACTTTGCTTGAAAGAACTCAAAATCTAGGTTCCCATTTCATAACAGATTGGCAACTGATAATGAGTGAGGAAATCCATAGCCAAGGTATTGAAATCGGTGAATAAACCTCGTGGTAATTCTATATACCACTTCGCGGCTAAACCTGTGAGAGTTCATTGAAAAAGATGTAACCAGATGGAGTCATCCATCAAAGAGTTGGATGAACACCAAAGGTGGAAAGTCATTACATGATTATTTAGATCCTCTTCTGGTTTAGCATCGAAATTGGGAATGTTAGACGGTAATTTGGCTGGCATAATGGGCCAGTGGGGAGAGTGAGAGATAGGATCATTCAAAATCCTAGATAGATCAGGAAGGTCCAAAGTGGCTAAAAAGGGAAGTTGTCTATTCACATGAGGATACTGGTAACTTTGGGGAGAGAGTCCCATCAGTAAACCAGTAGGACTGTAAGTAGTTTGCATATGATGTGAATATCCTGGCAGATTCAGACGTGTGTACGGAGGTAGGTAACTCATAGGGTTGAATGGAGTGGGGATGTTCCCTTGTAAAGGGATACTATATTGAACATTCATACCCCAAATGGGATTGGAAGAACCGGGATACGCTTGGCCCGAACTAGGGGGTATGAAAGAGCCAACTTGAGGTTGTTTCCCCCCAGATGATTGTGGATTCCCTTGAATAATATGATTCCAATACTGGGCCAGTGATCTGAGAATGTCCTGTCCATGCTGTGGATTATATCCTTTGAGTGGGGTTTTTCCTCTGGGCGAGGATGATGCCCCAATTTGGGTTTGACCTCCAAATTGAGCGTGCCCCCCGGGGTTATATTTCCCCCCAGTGGGAATCTGGTAACCAGAAGTGAATAATGATGTAGACATTCCAACGGTGGTAGAGCCATTGGGCCCGAATCCTCCCATAATAGGTGGAAGGGACCCTCCGGAAAGGAACTAGGAAGGTGTCGGAATAGAACCAGAAGCAGCGTTATACCAGGGGGAGTGAAGACTCCAGAAATTCTATATGGAACTGAGGTAGGATTGGGAATAGAGGCATTCAAAGCATTATACACAAGAGGAAGTGATGGGACCTGAATAGATAAAAGCAGTGTGCCAATAGGTGATTGGTTGGCCACCGTATTCCCAGTGGAAATAATCGTAGTGTTTGGGACCATTGTGGAATGGGACTACTGAAGAGGGATGGTTGAACTGGGACCAGTTGATAAGGTTTCTGAACCAGGGAAATAATAACACATTGTATTTTTAAAGTTATCTAACGGTATCGTAAATGTGTAAGAAGTTTCGGGTGGTTAAAAAATGATAGGTATGTCAGCTCCTGTTTCTAAGGTGGGAGGGTCCCGTCTAGAAGTCAGAGTTTGAGCTATGTTAGTGGTCCAATAAAATTCTTTGTTAAGGTCGGCGACAGTTTTAGGAGGTAATCTAGAAGTTTCGATAACAAGTTCACTAGACGAATTGAGTCGGAGAATACGTCTCTTGTATCCAGGAGGTAGGCAGAAAGCTTCTAGAGGGTCAGAAATGATCTGAAATATCTCTAGAGAATTGGTCCTTTTCGACTGTGAAGGTACATGGTACTGAATCTCACTTTGTTGAGGACAGTCCTCTGGTGGATTAGGGGGCAAGGGTTGAGAAACTTTTGGATTTTTTCCGTAGAATTTTCAGTTCGGCCAACATTGACCCTCCACGTCGTTCACGTTGGATGCCCCAAACCAACAATCATCAACAATGTAATTTCACTACTCATTCTCTTTCAATTTTTTGAATGCCAATATTTTCTGTATAAATGATTACCTAAAAGACTGGAAGACTTTAATATTTTCCTTTCAAAAACCAAAACATGGATGGAATCGAGAAAGGATAAGAAATCAATGAAAATAAAATATTCAACAAGCACCCAAATCGATCTTTCAATGGAGATAAAAATAAAAAATGACAAGAAAACGTTTCTTTAAATGTGAATCAAAAAATGGTCTTCCGATTGTTAAACAATCCAAAATGTGTAACCAACCTACAAATTCAAATCCAATCGAAGATTTTTAATCGAGCAAGCACTCAGACACAAATCCAGATATTATACCCTTGTCGATAAAAAATCAAAAAAATAATTGGGAAAAAAAAATCAAAAGAGAGGTATTCGATTTCCAAAACCAATCAAGAGCAAGCTTAAACAGTCAAAAAAGGTTAATAAGTGGTTTTAAAAATCCTTTCCTAGCTAATTAAATCAAAACTAGGTAATAGCAGAGGCCAAAACCCAATCCAAATAATTTCTCAAACGTCGTCGCACACTGACAATATGAAACAATGTGGAAATGAATGGTTTCTGCAGGCCAGAAATAGACAGGGTGCGGAAATACAACACTGAAATAAACCAGCAAGGTGCGGAAATGAATGGTTTTCGCAGGCTATCTATAAAGTCCAGTCCATAAGTGTTTGAAAAATCAAGAAATTTGGAGAAAAAGGTAAAGCATCCAAGTGGATTTTCAAACCCAGAGAGTCTAAATGGATCTCCCATAGACTCAGATATTTATTTCAAGAAAAAATAATAGGTGAAAAGAAAATGGGCAACAAAAAACCACAATAAAGTTATTCTTCCCCAGTGGAGTCGCCAATTTTTTTATTGGGTGAATTGGTAGATGCAGACATGAACTAACCCCCCTAGATCCACCTGAATCTAGAACAAAACAAGATGGAACAAGACACTTTCCCTAAGTAGTGATCATTGAGTTTACTACGAAAAGAGGAATAGACAACATACCTTATGAATCGCTTCCTTATATCTTTGTTTTCCCTGCTTCACTCCAGTTATCTTGTGGAATCAGATCTGCGACAACACAAACCAACCAATGTGAAAGAAACAATAGTAGAATTCAATGACAACCTAAACATGTGATCAAGGAATCATGTAATAAAACAATAATCATTTTATGGGAAAGAGATGTGCCACCGTATTATATTAATGAAAGTTAGAAGATACAACTAAATTGCCTTGATGTTGCAAGTTCCCTTTTAGTGGTCCTTCATTCCAACACACACATACACTTGCTCCAAAATTCGCATGAAGATGATACACAAAATCTTGATGGGCAAATGGTGGCCTCAAGCATCACTAAGAATAGGATTCTTCACATAGTCTTCAGCCTATTCTTTCATCAATTCTCTGCTTAATCTTGCTTAACTTTTTCCATGAGAAGCCCATGATTATATAGGAGAAATTGAAGTGGTTTAAAGGGATGAGGATGATCCCACCTAATCAGAGAAACTAGTAGGATCACAACCATATGGATGCCAACTCACATTCTATAAGATTCCCCTTCTAGAAACTTCAAGAAACCTCTTTCCTCTTTTAGCTTTGGAACGTCACCGCACCCTGCCTATATAGCAGCCTGCGAAAATCCTGCGGGCCAACTATAGAGTAGCTTGCAGAAATGATAGATTTCCGCACTGTGTAATATGTGCAGCCTATGGACCCTTTCTAAAAAGAAGCCTTGTAGAGGAGGAAAGAAGTTGTTTTTCTCAGTCAAAAAGTCATGTTAGGAGCCTGAACACATGTTTGTGAAATCATGACTAGGGTGACCAAAATTATGTATAAAAATTGTGCAGGATAAGAAGACCGAAGAGATCAAGATCTATGTAGATATTAGGAAGATGAATGATGCCTGTTTGCATGCCCCATTACCTACACCATTTACTGACGAAGTGTTAGATAATGTAGGAGGACATGAGGTGTATTCTTTTACAAATGGATTTTCAGGATACCATCAGATCTGGATTGCCAAGGAAGATCGCCATAAGACCACATTTGCAACAGAATGGGGATCCTAATAGTATACAGTGATATCGTTTGGATTGAATAATTCCCCAACCATCTTTTCCAGGGTGGTGGTCGAAGCATTCAAGGAGTTTTTACATAAATTTATGGAAGCATATTTTGATGATTGGATTGTTTTTAGCTTATTACAAAATCATGTTAAATGTTTAAGACTAATGTTGGATAAGTGAAGGCAGTGTCAGATTTCCTTGAACCTGAAGAAGTTCATTTTATTTTAACCCTTTGGAGTGTTGTTAGGTCATATTGTGTGTAAGAAGGGACTGTTGGTAGACCCATCTAAGATTTCCATTATAGTTGATCCACCTCCTCCTACTTCATTCAAACAGCTGCGCACTACACTGGGACATACGAGATACTACAAGAATTTCATTAAAGGCTATGCAAAGATCACTACACCCATGGAGAATATTTTGAAGAAAGACTGTCAGTTTCATTGGACAGAAGAATGCGAGCAGAGCTTCGACACAATGAAACAAAAAATGGTTATTGCGCCTATCCTTGTATTCCTAGATTGGAGAAAGGAATTTCATGTGCATGTCGATGCATATTCTATTTCATTAGGAGTTGTGTTAGCACAACCAAGAGTTGGAGACATTGACCACTCGTTAGCCTTTTCTAGCAGGAGGTTATTAACAACTAATATTAATTACACCACCACTGAGAGAGAAGGGTTAGACATGGTGTATGAACTGCAGAAGTTTCTCCACTACTTGTTGGTAGGACACTTTAAAATGTTTATTGATCACTCTGTGCTGAAATACCTAGTCAACAAGCTAGTGTTGGGGGGGGAGAATATGCAGATAGCTTATGTTATTTCAGGAATATGATTTTGAGATCGTGGTTAAACCAGGGAGAATGAACAAAGGACCTGACCACTTGTCAAGGTTGGAACATGGAGAGGAACCTACTAGTATGGAGGATACACTGTCGGATGCACAGTTGCTGGCCATTAGAAATATTGATGACCACTTTGTCGAGATAGTCCAGTTCCTGTCAAAAGGAATGGAACCTAGAAAATATACAATCACACAGAAGAAACAACTGGTAGTGTGCATTGCAGAGTTTTCACTTATAGTTGGACAACTATATAAAATGGGACCTGATGAGATGCTGAGGAGATGTGTTATGGGAGAATAATGACCATTGATATTAGCAGAATCTCATGAAGGCATCGCAGGAGGACACTACGCAGGAAAAGCAGTAGCACAGAAGGTTCTTAGAGATGACCTATGATGGCCTACTTTACATAGAGATGCTAAGGACTACTACAGAGCCTATGATGTATGCCAAAGAGTTGGGAAACCATTCAGAAGAGATGAAATTCCTTTAGCACTGTAGCTAAACCTTCAATCATTTGAGAAATGAGCCATTAATTTTGTGGGACCTATAAACCCACCAGGAAAGCGCACAGGAGAAAGGTACATAATCACTGTGACAGAGTACTTGACCAGATGGGTTGAAGCAAGAGAAATTAAGGACTGTAGTGCAACTACAGCTGTGCGCTTCATATTTTATGACATCATAACCAGGTTTGGATTCCCGAAGATCCTTATGAGCGATCAAGGCACACATTTCATCAATAAGATCGTTGAAGCCTTGACTGAGGAATTTCCAGTCCATCATTAGAAGAGCACACCCTACAATCCACAAGTGAATGGGACAATTGAAGCATTCAATAAGATCTTGGAGACAACACTGATGAATATCTGTAGTGTGAATAGGGATGAATGGGATTTAAGAGTTCCAGCATTACTATGGGCATATAGAACCACTTGCAAGAAGATAACAATTCATACCCCCTTTAAGCTGGTTGATGGTCTCAAAGTAGTTGTCCTAATGGAATATTTGGTCCCAATCTTAAGAATCACAACCTTTACAGATATGGATGGCACTGTCGATGTTCAAGAGAGGCTTGCACAGTTTATCGAACTAGAAGAAGATAGATTTATTAGAGGATTCCATCAGTAGGTATAGAAGGGAAGAGAAAATGCCTACCATGATAGACACATCAAGAAGAAAGCCTTCAAACCAAAAGATTTGGTATTGGTATATGACAACAAATTCATGAAGCATATAGGGAAGTTCAAAACACATTGGATGGGGCCATATGAGGTTGTCTATGTCACGGAAGGAGGAGTTTCATAGTTGAAGACCTTGAATGGAGATTGGAAGGAAGGTTTGGTGAATATGATCCAGTTGAAACTGTACTATTACAACCAACTTCTTCACATCCATCATTAAGAGAAAAAGAGGAAGGGTCCAGGTACCAAGTGCAATTGAAAAGACAGTCTACACATAGTGGGGGAGGAGAGAGAAAAAAACATAAGCTTCTTCGCGAAGCCTGAAGTCAAATCAAAACAGAAGGTTCAGATATGAAGTGCCTCAGGATGAGTCACAGGTGAGTGTTGGGAGATTGTTGGCCCTTGGTTATGGAAGTAAGAGAATATTAAGGCAGACAAGATGAAATGTGAACTACATGGAAGACATAGTGACTGATATTGGGTCGAAGTGATAATAAGAGAAGAAAATATGGATCAAACTAAGAGAAATCAAGTCGTTGAATGAGGAGATCGAGGATGATAGATCAACAATGAAGACATATCATGGACAAATCATCATGCGAAAAAATCCACTGTTGGATGCTTTGGAGAACCACGTGAAAAGCAAGGAAAGACAGGATGGTGAAGCCTTGGAAATGTAGGTCAAGTTGACCTAGGATTTTAGACACCTAGGATTTTTGGTATCTAGGGTTTAGACACTTAGGTTTCGGCCTAAAGCTGTCGATGATCGATGATTCATTTTAATGTATAAACAAGAACCTATATGAGGGAAGAGGGTTCGGGAAAAAGAGTAACAAGTTTGTTATTGTTATGAGTGATTATTGTAGTGAGAGAGAGAAGCAATGAGGAGTGAGGGAATTTTGTGCTGTAATATCTTCAATTGGGTGAAAATATCAACCCTGCAGCTGGGTGCGCAGGGAGGGAAGACAGAGAGAAAGAAAGAAGATCTACTAGCTAAGAGCACAGATAAGAATTGTATGCTTTCATCTTAATATATTATAAAACATAGTTATATGGATGTAGCCCTAGGGAGAGGGTGAACCACATATATCTTAGTGTTTTGTGTGATTGATGTGGTGTTCTCTTGTTCTTGATATACTATTATTCCATTACTTTGTTAGATCTGACAGATAAATGTGTGAGGTAGGACTAAGTTGATAACTGACATCTAGATGTTGTGTTGTTATTGTATTGGATCCACTTTGTATGCCCTTGGTTTTAGACATCTGTGTCCTGCAACACCCCATAGCTACTTTGAGTGAGACTGCATTTGCCTCATAGGTGTTGCCGAAAAGGCCGGTAGTTAGGGATTGTTGGTGCACTCTTGGAGTTGAACTCTGGGTCTACCCCTGTGCCAACAAAGTTTATTCAGGGTCAGTACATTATTAGTTAGAGAGTCATTAAGGTTACACAAGGATTTTGCACAAGCTTTTGAGACATTTAATGAGACAAAAATGATTAGGGTTTATAGGGAATGTGAATTGGATGTAAAAAGCCATATTTTTTGTCATATTTTCAAACCAAATCAGTCTATTGCAAGTTTGTCATTGCCTTATAATGTAAATATCTTCACAGAATAAATGCAATTGGTTTGTTCACTTCTGAGTCAAATATTAGGGTCAGATAATGATCAACATATTGTTGAAGTCATGTTAGGTTTTCTTCTGAGAGTCTTCGAGTCTGATTCAATTCAGTCAATATGCCTTAATTTTGATGAATTCCTAGCTAAGACAATCCATTCCTAGCTAGTGAGTTTCCACTCTTTGAGAAATTTAAGGTATCAAGCCTATTTGTCGATAATGTTTCTAGCTTCAAATCATGAACAACTAAAGCATATGGTCCCATATTTCTCATTTATATCAGGAGAAACAAATAAAATCACCATGTTTACTTTCATAAACAAAATTATGTCAAAAATCTACAGGTTAATCCATAATATAGTTTTTCCCATAGTTTTGGAGGAGATGAAGAACAAACTGCAATTTGACCAGAGGAAAAGGGTTGGAGATTGGTCCCAATACATTAGTTCTATAGTTATTAGAATTTATGGATTTCATGACGCACCCTATATTCTTCCTTCTTTTCTTACCCCCAGAATTTTTGCATTAGAATTTATTAGACAAATGCTGGTAACAA
Organism: Picea sitchensis; assembly: GCA_010110895.2. Lineage (NCBI taxonomy): Eukaryota > Viridiplantae > Streptophyta > Pinopsida > Pinales > Pinaceae > Picea > Picea sitchensis. The sequence continues at coordinate 127,941 of SNQJ01S0056941.1, forward strand.
AATCAGAACATTTCATTAAGTTTCATAGGGAAACAAATATCAAGTTTTCATTTAATATAGGCCCTTTTGTTGTAATTTTTTTTTATTTCCTTCCAACAATAGAATATATGTTAAAAGTCCTGAGTTTCTAAGAAGTAGAAAAGATAAGGTATGATCCTCATCATATTATATCTAACAAAAGACAACACAATAAAAATTCTCCATATGATCACCAAACAGTCAAAGGGATAGATAAAATAGCCAATTTGGAGAGTTTTAAGGAAGGTGAAAGTTCAAATTAGATGCAAGAGGATGTAGGGTAGGTTAGTTCTCACACAATTACTATCCGAACCCCTGCTAAGGATGAATTATTTAACATAAGAAGTTTTTAAGAGACAATAGAAATGGAGGTAGATGGGGAACAGTTTGTTAGCAAAAGGATGAAGATTACTTAGGTAAAGGATATTATTGATTTAGAGGAAGAAACATAGGCAAAAGATAAGGGAGGTTATTCTCTTGTTGAAAGGGAAAAAGGTGAACCAAAAAGTAAAGATACTTCATTTGTTTTCCATAGTCAAAGGCATGTATTTGAAGATGTTCAATGAGCTCCATATAAATAAAATGAAGATCTCATTAAGAAGTATAAAGAGAAGAAGGCATTGGCATTAAAAGAATATAGAAAATTATTCCCTAAAGTCAGAAAAATATCTCAAGAGAAAAATTCACTAATTACTATTAGGGATCATGAGAAAAATACTTTGAACATTGCAGTCGCAAATGAAGACAAGGTGTTAGAGGTAAAGATTAGATATGACCAGATCAATGCACTAGACAAGATACAATTTCATAAGAAAAACAATGATATGATTTATGCATATTTGTTGCAGCTGCCATTGAACAACTCTAAGTTGACATCGTTGGTGTCTCAGCTTGAGAGTCAATTGAAACAAGAAAAATCAGCTAACAAAGCTTGGCATGCTCAAATGAAAAGATTTGAAACAAATTTTTTATCTTGTGGGGTAGATCCAAAAAATGATCAAGGAATCAAGAAGCTTTTGGATGAAAAAGAGAATATTGTTCACACTCTCAAGAAGAAGTTAAAAATTCCATCACCAGAGCATGTACAAACTCTAGAGATTATAGCAACTGATCAAGAAAATGAATCACTACAGTAGGAGGTGATAAGTTATAAAGCCAAAATGGTTTAGTTGGAGAAGGAGAAAGGGGATTGGCTCAAATAAAAAGAAGAACCAACAGAAATAGTTGCCTTTGCAGGCCCCAATCACAAAAATAATGTGGCTACAAAGAACGATGACATAGTAAAATCCATGTCACAAATTATCTTGAAAGATGGGGAAATAAAGGGGTTAAAAGACGAAAATCAAAAGTTAAAGCAAGAAGTTGTTCAAAGGAGTGAAAAGAGTGAGCAAGGACAAAAAGAGAAGAATGTTTTGCAAGAAAATATTGCCAAGTTAAAGTCAAGGATAAAAGGAAAAGGTCCATTGCAAGGAGCCAAACATGTTCTCTGGGATTGTTTAGTAGCAGTTATCACTAAGTTTAGGAAGTATCTGGATTTTGTTGATGACAAGAACACTGCAATGGTTAAAACTCGTAACAAATGTGAAACTGTAAATAAAACATTGATGAAAATACCATTAGATTGCACTCAAAATGCATTCAATCTACTGAATTCAGTTTCTAATGCAGTTTTGCGGACCATTGGGGTCAAGGATAGGACTGCTATTATAATTTGGGCTAGAAAAATCATTGGAAAACATAATCATATAAATAATGCACAGACAAAGGTTGAGCGGATGGAACATAGTGTGAAATACCTAAAGGAACTATTTAGTCAAGTGTTTAACAAAGGTATCCCTTCTTTTTGGGAGGGAATATGTAACCTAGTTTCACAATAAGAATATAATTTATTTTTGAATCAAGTTTGAATGGATCATTCAAATTTTGAATACCTAGAAGAGGGGTTAAAAGGGGTTACAATAGTTGATAAATTGATGAAGGATTTCAAAGTTTTAAGTCAATTCAGGATAATCAGATTAGGTCTTCCCACTATTTTATATGGATCCTGCATAGAATTAAAAATTCTTGTTAAGGAAATGGTTGATTATGACATTCCTTCTCAAAGTAAATGGAAACAAATTGTAAGATTGGGAAAAAAAATACAAAATACCTTCTTCCAATTGACCTTGAAGGTTCATTCAAGTGGCATAGTACAATTTGAAGGAAAGTCAAAAAATCATTCAAAGATATCCCAAAGATAAAGGAGAGCTTAGCTTGCAACAAAGTGTTAACAAATCCCATATATTTTGGAGGGGATATCTATTTTTGTAAATGTCTGTTAAGACTAGCTCATTGAGAATTTTCTATATATTTTGTAATTTTCGATGCAATGGGGGTTCAAGAGGGAGGAAAAGGACTGATCTGTATTGTAATATTTTCCCAATATTAATGAAATTATCATGCAAAATTCTTGAATGTTCTTACCAAAGATTCATGTGTTAATGCTCCTTGGTGTGTGTTTTCGCATGTGAATGTGTATCTTTCTGAGTTTTTCCATTTAAATGTAATGTCTTCAGTATTTGAATGAAATTGTATGAATCATAATTCATTCCTTGTTAGATTCTCTGAAATAATTTGTTTTCAAATATTTTAATCAATTTCTTCTAAAGTTAATGCAGAATTCATCCTTGGTAGATGCTCTTCTTTAATGGATCGTTTCCTTTGATTCTGCCACCATAATATAATGAGTTGATTGACTAAGAAAGCATTGAATATATTTCCTCTTCTTCTAAGAACATTATATCACCAACCATCGATAATTTTTATTCATTTGACTCCATGCCTAATGGTCTTTTCTTCCCTGTCCTACCACAATCAATTTGAAACACTTTTACTAAATATCTAGCCACTTGACTAATTGCAAATCTATAAGAGAGAGCCCTCTCCGGGTTGGAAGGGATAACTTCCATTCCTAAAGATTGGTTTTAGTTTACCTCAATGATTTTCCTCCTCAGCCAAGGGAATTTATAGAGTGTTAACAAGTTATATCCTTTCTTAAAAGCAGTGGAAATCTACCTCTGAAGGAAACTTACTTGATAAACATACATTGTTGAGTAAACCCTAGAATTCATTGTTCATATTGAAGGTGTATATGGAATGATAGGATTTGCACCACAGTACTGACTTGGATTCCAGAAGAACGGTGCATCACTCTACCATTTACCTTTCCAAATTTACAATTTATAATATGGTAAGTGCTACTAGAAATGGAGGGAATGATAAAATGAAATTGGATGAGGTTGTTGGGAAGTTGTTAAATGGATAATAAGATGAAATTTTATGAGGTTTTTAGGAAGTTTTTAAATGAAGAAACAAGAAAAAATATTGTTCAACGATGCCATGAAAATGGAGAAATCCTCACAATAGGTTATTTGAAATGCCAATTTCAATGTTAGCTTAGTGAGAGAAGGGAACACCATCTCAAGGGAAGTTAGGGTTTAGAGAAGTTAGTGTGGTCATTTCATTTTTTCATATTGGTTTCATTCTCCATTTATATTCTAAATCTCATGAAGCCTTTGTTCATACAGTGTTTCCATCCAATAACCATATTTTTTCTATTGAATCCATATTCTTGGTGAGCATAACAATGTGGAGTTGGAATATTGAGTTGTGTTATCTCCTGTAGTAAACCAATTTTCTTGATTTGGACAATCTGTGATCTTTAGGATGAATATGTCTCCTAGATATCCCTATAGGTCATCGATGCTTTGCATGCCTATAGGTGTATACTTTTGTAGCTTCTTGTATGAATCTATATAAGGATAAAAATTATATATTGCACTGATGGATGTAGAACATGAGGTTGATGGTGGATGGTGTATTTCTCCCTTCAAGCTTGCTTCCTTGGTATCTCTTCAAATTATAACTTGATTTGGAGAATGAGAATGAAGTTGCATGTGTTGTTTGTAAATGTTGAATCTTATATTGTTTGTATGTGTATATCTCATGTGTTGAAGTTGTTGTTGCATGTATCAAGGAATTCAACAAGGATGATGAACTGATTGTTGGAGATTCAAAGGTTTGATATTATTATTTCCCTTGCTCTAAGAAAAATTGCTAAGCAACATATGGATATTTTTGCAATTTTTCTAATATCCCAAGATCGATCCCTAGTTGTAATTGTAAATGTAACATGTTTCATAGGTTGGTGAGCCAAGTGATAATAAGCTAGGAGGATTATGTGATGATTGGGTCGAAGAGCCTAGATGCTAAAGGCCAATGAGCCTATTTTTGTATATGTAAATACTCATTTCATTAATATAAAATACATCATTGTGTGTATATTGACCACAATAAAATAGAATGGGGGACTAAACTCCACTAGGTAGGGAAAGGGATGGGGTTAAGAGGCTAGGAAAAACGGCTAAGCTTGAGGGATTATCTCTAAGGGAATATTATAATATATTTCCTAAAAGAGTAAGGTTTAGGAAATGATTGAAGTTATCCTAAGTTCCTTTGGGGAAAGGAGTGAACTAAAAGTGGAGAGGAACAAGATTCCTGGATGGCCAGGTGTCAATCTTGACACATGCAATTTTATGTGGGAAATTTCGTTCATTTGGGGGGTTTTCCCTTCCTTTCTTTCCACTCTTCCCCATTCCTGAATGCATGACCGCAGAATGATGCATGCACACACTCGCGCACTGAGCCATTACCTCCATTATCAAGTTATGAGCATGCATGCACCTTTGGAACTCACAATTATACTTGAGTTATCCTGTGTATTTCCTGTGAATCTCGATGCACCTATATTTTCTTGAGGTCATGTTCTGTCTTAATGATTGGTTGTTTCTACCAACAAAGTTCATGGACTGAGCATGGATTGATGCCATTTTTTGCATCCATGCCGAGTCTTATCATTGTTATCACCTTGTTGTATTTTCTAAGGAACTGGATTGAAAAAAACAGGTTGTCAGGCTTGTGAGAAACTCTCTCTAGGTGAGAGAGTTGGATGGAAAGAAGAGGAAGGTTGTCATGCCTATGAGAAACTCTCTCTAGGTGAGAGAGGTTGATAAGGAAGTGATTTCTCCTAGGGGGATCCCAACAACAGCTATAGTGTTGTGAGAATTCTTGTTCGACTTGTTGTTGAATCCCTGGAAGGGAAGTGGGTCAGCCGAGGGATTGTTGAGTAAAGAAGGGGCACACTTCTTGGGGTGGGACATGCATGTGGGGAATGAGAGGTTGTAGGTTGTGTGTATAATTTGGCTCCTGGGAGGGAATCCTTCTTGATTGATTTTGTAACATCCCATTGTCTTAGCCTAGCCTAAGAATCCCTTTACTTGGGTGGATTTTAGTACCATCTCAGGGATTACCCACTGTTGAGAGTGATGAGAAGCGTGGTCTATGGCTGGGAGGTTCGTGGAAGGTCTGCATGCAGTTGGAGGTCTTCTATAAAAATATAAGTACCATTTCTATGTTCATTTACATGTTGTGTATTTGTACATGTCTAATATTTATAATTATTTCCTGTATATGCTATATGTGTAGGCTTACTGTTATTTTTTCATTAATATGTATATTATTAGAATATAATTGTCTGTTAATTTATATATGTATGATGTTCCACAATATTTTTTGTGTTTAATAGCCCAACAACTCTATGGCTGGGTATGTTACATTTTGGTTATCAGAAGATCAGTAAGAAAGAATGTTTTCTATGAGGTAGCATGGCCCAGCCAAGTTGGCCAGGGATGTTACAAAATGGTATCAAAGATTGAACATGAAGAAATGTAGTAGAATGCCCCGAATTGGGTGGTTTGGGACATCATAATATGGTATCAGAGCCCATGGTTTCAACACTGAGCCTAGATGGGCTATGTAAGTTGAAATTGAAGAAAACTTTTCAGAATGAATTGTTGTCAAAATTGACAAAATTCAACTATCAGAGACCATGGTTTCAACACTAAAGCTAAATGGGTCGTGTATGAGGAATTGAAGTTAAAATTCCATAGGAATTTGATTTACAAAGTGTCAGGAGGGCACTGAGGGAACTCCTTGGTTGTGTTCAAAAGCTCAGGAGGTATAGCAGTTTGAGAAACCACAACAATCATGGTATCGTGCCACAAAGTTCAAATTTGAGCCATAAGATATGTTTGAGAGAAGGAAGACTCTTCACAACCATTAGATCTGGAAAAAGGAGCATGTTGGTTAAGTACTGAAGTCCTCTGAAATTAGACACTTCAGTTTTTTGAAGTTCTTTGTCATAAAAGAGGAAAAATCCCCAGAGATCTGAAGTTTTAGAGTGGATCTACGTCATGGATCACTGGGAGAAGTGCTTGATCATTGGATTTGGCCAAGGATAGATCAAAGTAGTTAGATCAAGAAAAGATTAAGAGGTGAGGTGTAGTGGTGAAGATCATATCCCAACCATTAGATTTGTGTGTGAGAGAATGTGACCAGTAGATCTCTTGGAAATTCATAGGTTCGACACTCTATGAGAAGTGATTCCTCAAGCTTCCAGAAGGGAAATCTCACAAATTCCCAAACTCTGGAGTTGATCTAGACCGTTCATGTTTAAGTACATGTGTCTGTAGATCATCCTATTTAAGAATTGGGTGTTTGGAGGATTTGTGTTGTAGTGTGGTGTTGTCCCTTGACCAAGTTTTGAGGATCCTTGGTCATGTTTGACCTACTTTTGGGACTTCGACAGGTTGTCTAAGGTGGAGCGCAAGTCGAAGTGGAGATCGCGGGATCTCGACCCCTTTTTAGGGATTTTTGGGTTTTGGGCTATGTAATGGGTATGGGAATGTTGGTCCATGGGTTTGCCCATGTTTAGGCCCTTTTTGTAATGTATAAATAGAAGCCTAGGTGAGGTAAGAAAAGAGAAGGTATTTTGGTACCTTGCTAAGTTCTAAGTGCTAAGTGCAAGTGTGGATTGTATATGCTTCATGCATACTGTGTGAGACTTGTAGAGCTAAGTGAAAATGATTGTAAGAGACAGTGGAAAGGCTTTGTGCTATAACTCGGGGAAGGAGGATCTAGTGAAGTGTGCACAGATCTCCTGTCCTCTGCGGAGTGAAATCTCATGGCTCTGTGCATGTAGAAGATTGGCAAAAGGCAGTAAAAGAGAAGAAGAGTTCGTGGACGTATCCCTAGGCTGGGGGTGAACCACATATATCCTGTGTTGTGGTTTCTTTGTGATTTATGGTTGTTATCTTGTTTATGTGATTAAATGCTTAGTGCACTAATATATGCTTAGAAGAATGTGATATGATAGCTTAGTGTTGAATAATGTGAATGAATGTTAGATCTAATCTATGTTAATGTGCTTAGTGCTTGAATATATCATATTTGTATGAATATTGGGCTGCTCTGTATTAGGGTTTATCTGCGCTATAAACTAAGGATGGATATTAATGAACTATAACTACCAAGTTCTTTGTTAAGGTGTTGTATTCATAGATCGGTGTCCCAGCTAATGTTGCAGACATCTGAGTCCTACAACCACCCCTGCCTCTACTTCAGGTGAGAATTCATCTGCTTCGCAGGTGATACCAAAAGTGCTAGTAGTTAGGGTTTTGTTGGTGCACTCTTGAGCGTTGAACCCTGGGTCTGTCCATGTGCCAAAAAATGGTTCTGTTGCTGGGACTTGAAACTGTGATTGCTGGGAACTGAAGAAACGAAAGCTTTGTGTGTATATCTATTGCTTTATTGCGCAATGTTCTACTTGATTTAAGAAGTCCCATGGAGGAAGATCTAAAGAAAAGAGGTAAGATCTAAAATATTTATGCTATGATAGAGGTAAGATTAGTGAATTGTTTTTATTAAAGAGGTAATATCTGAAGGCTTTGTGCTTTGATAAAGGTAAGATAAGTCGAAATCTTTTTTTCAAAAGTATGGATATAGGTATGTTTGATAAATTCTATCCTATCCTAAAACCTAGGGCACAACTAGATGAAAGAAGATTTGATATGAGTAGATATGATAGAAATGATGAAAGATATGTTATTCCTATGCATAGAAAGAATGTTTGGAGTAACAAATGGATGCATGATCCTAGAAAGAATTTTTTGCAGGTTAGTTACTATGACCCTAGTGTGCAGTATAGGAAAGGTTGGGGATCGTTCAAAAGAAAGAGAGGATTAGCTCTTTGCTATATTTGTAGAAGACCATGACATCTTGCTAAGGAATTCCATGGTAAAAGGCCTGATTGTCTTTGTTGTAAATCTATGGATCATGAAGTTTTGGATTTCCCTAGGATGATTTCTAAGGTAGAAAGAATGAATATGAGATAAGAAAACCCAGAGGAAGATTAGGAAACTAAGACCATGGCAGAACCTCAGAAATAATCAGAGAATATATTGCTACAAATGAAAGAAACCCTGAATGATCACAAAAATATCAACTTATCAGAGATCTTCAAAGAAAAAGACTGCATAGAAACAAGAATAGGAGACTTCGACATTGAATGTGTTCTAGATGAGGAAACACAGGTGAATATCATGACAGAAAGAACTCGGGAAATTTTGGGAAATCTTTCTATGATTCCTTCATTAGGGGGGATAAGATTATTTAGAGAGAAGTTGATAACCCTATGTGGAAGACTTACCCAGATATCTATGAGTGCACATGGAACTTTGACAGAGGAAGAGATTGAGGTTGTTAAATTCATTGAGAACTGCTCCCCATTTGCTATGTTACTAGGAAAAACTTGGATTAAGAATGATCAGGCTAGAAGAAAAGAAGAGGAAGTCTTAGAATAAAGAAAAGTTGTTTAGAACCATAAACTTGGATGTTGAATTTGAAAGAACATAAGAAGACTCAGAGAAGAGTAGAGAACCCACCCCAAACAGAGAAGAAGTATTTCCCTTAAACCCTACGAAAGAATATCAACAATGCAAAGTTACTATGCCAAGAGGAGATAATAATCAGAATGGGAAGAGGAACCCAGTAACGCATATCACAAAGAAAAATGCTATAAATCTCAGTAAGAAGAAAGCGAAGCTAGAAAAACTATAGGAGGTTACCGAGGGGACTTCACAGAAGGAAGGTTTTAAAAACAGGAACTTTGTCGGGATATTAGAACAGAACAACATGGCACTTTTCCATGGCAAAACGATATAGCCGTTGAAAGAATTATAACCGTTAGCCCGATGCCTCGAATGTTTAGAACAATAGTTATGGCCTGAAATATCACCATCAAACTGTTGGGACCGCACCGCAATGGACATAATTGCATTGATGAAGGCCTCTCATCCGTTGGAGAGATTCGTTACATTTTGTCTACTTATTCTGTCGACTGTTGCACCGAGAACACTTTTGCGTATTGTATTTAAAGAAAACACACTACTACCACGTTGTGTTTATTGATATCAAAAACGGTTCTATTGCTTTGAGCACTCATTCATCCACCTGAGCTATCTGATCTAAGCGTGTATGTCAGGTGAGGTCATCGTCGTAGAAAAAATCATCGAAGAATTTCTAATCGACCTTATGGCTGAGAAGGTGATGTGCAAGCCTCTTCGTCGACTGCTCACGGATCTAGACCATCCCGACTTGCAAAAGAGAAAAGAACCAAGCATCGAGATTGCTTGGAAAATGCGAAGTTAATCCCGACCATCCTGCCCGACTACATCCCACTTTGGCTGGCACGGTGAGTCATGACAGTGTCCCAAGACTTTGATTAGACCATGGTTATTGTGTACCTCCCGAAGGGGATGCGTGCAGTAATAAAGCAACAGGATAATATCACGATGTTGGAGTTTAGCGACTTCAACCTAGGGGACCGTAAGAACTAGAACATGCTCACTCCTTACAAGTATTTGACTAGGACGAAGGGGAAGAACTTGAAAGTAATCCCCTAGCCATGGAATATGAACCTTGTGCAGTTCAAACTCTTGAATGTGATGAAGATTCCACACTTTGAAAGGCACCAGGAGGTTAATGAGTGTGTTAAGTGTCTACTATCATGTTACCAAAGAAGATATCTATGGCTAGATAGATGCATCATAGACGATATGATGTTGATCCATAGGATCACTAGACTGAGCATGTAGGGACATGACCCATAGGACTTCTACCCAAGGAAGGCTACAGATCACGCATTGGCAGAGAGGATCAAAGACACATATGGCGATGTAGAAAAGGAGATGCAAGGCTCCAAGGTAGCTTCAATCTAGAATGGCACAGTGCGCCTGGCCTGCTAGCTGATCGTAGGAAAGCTCATGATAAAGACCTAACCTACACAGGTCATAGGATTCATTGTTGAAATCATCGGGAAATGTGTAGAAGGACTCCAGATGAACTGGGCAAAGTACCTAATCAACCTGTTGGAACTGGATTGTCACGAAGCTCAGGATCAGGGCTATGAGTTACACTTTAGCTATCTCTTGATCCTCATAACGTTTACTTCTTGGGAGATGCTAGAAGGTGCAACCTTCCCAGACATTGACCCGTTCAAAACACTCACTGCGAAGTTCACCATGCTTTGGTACTCGAGAAATATGGGAAAACCATGGAAATCGAACACCGTATTCCATACATACTACATGCAGTTGAATAGGTCCATTGAAGTTGTCCCTCGCATAACTCCGAACACCCTGCATCGCTTCATACCTCTCATGAACTTTCGTGTAGATCGACACTTCATTTATATCACTGCATGAGCAGACGAGCAAGAGATTTAGTCATACTATAAGCTCATAGAGGAGGACATTGAGTATATAACCAAGGAATGGTCAGTAGACCTCCTTATCCCTGCTGACCCCGCATAAATGTCTGATCCCAAACTAGTTGGTAGCTTGGAGGCTATTCATAAAGAACATGATACACCTGGAACCAACAGAAGGAAGAAGACTGAAGAAGTACAATACCTGAGCAGTGCATCAGATGAAACTACTTCAGTATCACCTGGACGAGGAGGTGATGATGAAGTATATAGAGAAAAGACCAATGGAAAATAAAATCAGCAGAAGCAAGGCAAAGTAACACCGCCTAGGGATCCTATTGATGAGGTTGATCCCTCGAAGAAAATAAAGGTTTCCCCCATGTAACCTACCTCATGGAAGAAATCAAGAGCAATAAAAACCACGATGTGAACCATGCTCACGTTCGATGACTTCGAATTCATCATTGTCACTGTAGCAGATGCCTTGCAGGATGTCTTGTAGAAACACAAATCCAAGCAAGAGGAGATGTATGATAGAATCAAGGTTGAAATCAGAGGGGTACAACAGGCCCTTCAATCTGGCCATGCATTATCCACTACACCCCTACCGTCAGAAGCACCAGAGTTGGGAGATGAGCCTACCCAACTCCGTAGACTAGATGATGCAACCAAAGCTCACCTTCGTTGTGCACATGTAGAAACGGAACAGGCCGCAGAGGCCCTAAATCAAGTGCAAAAAGTAGTCATAGATCAATGTCGAGTTGCACAGCAGGAGAAGGTTGCTCTCCAAACAAAGTTTGAAGAGGTGAAGGAACAAATCCAGCAAGAGAAAGAGCAGTTTCTCGTAGAACATCTCAGAGTCAAAGAATCAGTCAGCAGAGAACTTCGCTTTGTGACAAGCTTAGAAAAAAGTGGAAGAACTAGTAGAGCATCAAGTAGCGCAGCTTGTGGAAGATATCCAACAAATTCAGTAGAGAATAACAGATCTGGAGCTATGAACAGTTCCCAACACTTCATAGGATGTATGAGATCAAAGAGAAGCAACTGTTTGAAGCACAATTGAGAGAATCAAGTTCCTCGCCATGGAATGTAAACATCTAAGTGATCGCAGTGCCCAGACTTATGAGAGACTCACTGAGGATCCTGAATTGAAGGCACTGGAGTCACAACTCCAGGAGGTAAATAAGCAAGAAGAAATAATACAAGCGTAGTTGAAGCCCCTATCTGCAGTTGAAAGGATGAAGTGATCCCAGGAACAGTGAACTACTCAACAACAGGTCCACACCATTCAAATCAAATTTATGGAAGTGACTCAAAGGCACCAACCAATACAGGATGAGGCTTTCCAAGTGTTTGCGAATATTGAAGGCCGAGGAGAAGAACTGGAACAATTCGTCACTACAGATGAACAACACATTGAGGGACCTGTCAATGAAGAAGTTATCCAAGAGTTCACCGAGTAGGATGCCTTGACACAATAACAAGTCGAAGCATCTCGAGCCAAGCTCAAGGATTTTGAAGAAGAGCTACCCAGATTAGAGTGACTCGGGACGAGTCACAGGTGATTGTTGGGGGCCTATTGTCCCTTGACCAAGTTTTGAGGATCCTTGGTCATGTTTGACCTACTTTTGGGACTTCAACAGGCTATCGAAGGTGAAGCACAAGTCAAATCAGAGATTGTGGGATATCAACCCCTTTTTAGGGATTTTTGGGTTTTGGGATATGTAATGGGTATGGGAATGTTAGGCCATGGGTTTACCCATGTTTAGGCCCTTTTTGTAATGTATAAATAGAAGTCTAGGCGAGGTAAGAAAAGAGAATTTCTTTTGGTACCTTGCTAAGTGCTAAGTGCAAGCGTGGATTGTAGATGATTCGTGCATACTGTATGAGACTTGTAGAGCTAAGTGCAAGTGATTGTAAGAGACAGTGGAAAGGCTTTGTGTTGTAACTCGGGGAAGGAGGATCTAGCGATGTGTGCAGAGATCTTATGTCCTATGCGAAGTGATATGTCATGGCTCTGTGCATGTAGAAGATTGACATAAGGCAATAAAAGAGAAGAAGAGTTGGTGGACGTGGCCCCAGGCTGGGCGTGAACCATGTATATCTTGTGTTGTGGTTGCTTTGTGCTTTATGGTTGTTATCTTTTTTATGTGATTAAGTGCTTAGTGCACTGATATATGATTAGAATAATATGATATGATAGCTTATTGCTAAATAATGTGAATGAATGCTAGATATAATATATGTTGAAGTACATAGTTCTTGAATTTATTGGATCTGTATGAATATTACACTGCTCTGTATTAGGGTTTATCTGCGCTGTAAACTAAGGCTGGATATTAATGAACTATAACTTCTAAGTTCTTTGTTAAGGTTTTGTAATCACAGATCTATGTCCCAGTTAAGGTTGCAGACATCTAAGTCCTACAACCACCCTTGCCTCTACCTCGGGTGAGACTTTATCTGCTTCGCAGGTGTTGTCGAAAGGTCCAGTAGTTAGGGTTTTGTTGGTGCACTCTTAAGAATTGAACCTTGGGTCTGTCCCTGTACCAACATGTGGAGAAGTCTCCCAAAGTCCCAGAGTCCCAGAGTCCTGAAGTCGTGAAGTTTCGAAGTCCCAAAGTCTCAAATTTGTGAAGCACTAGAGTGACTTGGCCTTCTTATGTTACCTAGGGTGATGTGGAAACACTTGATTATTTCCATGTGTCACCATGTTCCATGTTTTTCAAAGACCATTTGTTCTAGTTAGTATATAACACATGTCACCCGTCAGATAGGGCCACATGTTTGTTCCTTATTTTTTTCCACGTAGCACCCCTTGGTGCTTAGTTATTGATAAAGAATCCAAGAGTTCGCCAATTCAAAATTCATAAGGAATGAAGTGTGATGAAGGTGAAAACCCCTAAGCTTCGAAGGGAGGAGTAAATACTCACCGTTGATCGGGAGAGGACACATGGCAGTAGATATTGTATTCTAGAGACTTGGCACTCCATAGGATTCAAGGCATAAGAAGTTGGAGTCGAGGACTCCCGAAGGTCGGGGGTCCATATCAGCCATTTATTACAATGGACACGTGGTGCCAGATCCCAAGGTCCAGAGACTTGGTACTCTGGAGGAATTGATTTGAAGGTTTCTTTGAGTCGACAACTCCCAAAGATTGGAGTTAATCTCGACCGTTGATCGAGAGATGATATGTGGAGGAAGGAGAGGATATCCGGTAATTCGATCCTCTGGGAGAACTGTAGAGAGGTGCTTTGGAAAGCCTCGAAGCCTGGAGTTGCGAAGAAAATTATAGTCATTTATCGAGAGAGGATACATGGCAACAGATCCTGTAGTCCATATAATTGGCACTCTATAAGGATTGAGAGTATGAATAGTTTGGAACTCCCAAATCTCGGAGTCCCACAATTAATCATGGTCATTGGTTAACGAGAAGGCACGGTCCGTTGATTTTTCGTTTGTGATTTTGTCGGTCTGAAATTTTGACGGATCTGTGGAGCAGTTCTTCGAAAACTCTATAATCTCAGAGTCCCGTAATGGATCTCAGTCGTTGGATGCTAGGAAGTCATGGACCATCAATCCACCGTTCTTCGTGAGTTTTCCAATTTGACGGTCCAGGTGATTGGAATTTTGGAGTTGAGAGAACCTTGGAAGTTCCAAATCCCTGAAGTCTCGAAGCTCTAGATAAGCACCTATTATCCTAACACTTGGGCACAACCCATGGTCACATGAGATTGGAGGCCAAATAAAAAGGGCTAATGATCAAAAACTATTTTAAAAGAAAAAAAGGGCTTAGTCAGGAAGCCATGGGGTTTTGATTGATCATACTTGCATCAAAAGTGGTAAAGAAGGTCTGTGAACCTTATGATAGGATCCAACAAAGAAATAAGAGCCTTTTTAGCTTAGAGGAAAGAGATCAGTTGCATATGGATTGCATCATTGGAAGACAATTTTCAATTATCCATAAATTTCTTCTCAAGACTCAGAATTGAGCAAGCAAGCAATCAATGTAAAGGTCTTGGAAAGAGGATTCCAGGTATTCAACCATAATTAAGGATTGAGAAATTTATATCACAAGAATTTAGAAAGAATATATCTGGTGACCATAAAAGAAAAATTGTTCCTATGTTACCAAAATGGTATATTGTGGTTCTAGCTAAAAACATTGTTGTATGTCTGTATTTGGATGTAATGGTTACATTCAAAACATAAAAAGTGCTAGAGATGTCTACAAATCGAAGACAGAAGAACACATACAGTTCTTGATTTTACATATGGGATCTTTAAGAAGTTATTGGATCATATCAATATGTTGGGTTCAATAAGAAACATGGAAAAACCTAATGAAATTCTTGTTTGGGGAAGACATTCCAGGTGACAATTTTTTCACATAAAATGGGAATGATAGGTGGGGAAATCCATCTGTAATACATGATAATTCATGAACCATAGTTTCATATGGAGATTTAAAGCATGGGAATAAGGAATGTTTTATGGAATATGAAAGAGTTTGGACCTGATATCAAGGTGGAATAGAGGAACTTGAGGACATGATGTTATGTCAATAATATTCCACAAGAGGATCGAAGGTCAGGATTGAAGAATGTTAAGATAAATAAGTACATAGTGGGAAGATATAATCTATATAGATTGATATATTAGGATTCTATTTTTCTGATAAATAAAGACAAAGTGCATATATGGAGTAAGTGAAAACATCTCCAAATATCAGTGCTACAATTGGAGATAGCACCCCCATTGTTTATATTAGAGTGCGCAGTGGAAGCATGGTATGAAGGTCATCATTATGACATGATAGAAGTTTATTATGCATGTCATATTGAAACCATATGGGTAAAGACAAAATGAATTAATAATTCTTCAAGAAAATCCAGTGGTGATATGATCAATCATGGAAAGGATAAATCAATTGCATCAAGAAAGAAGTTGGTGTTAAATATCCAAGGTTACTCAGAGAAAATGACTGGAAATATAATTGGGTCATGTAGGAGATGGATTAGAGGGATCCAAGTAATAGTGGAATAATGAAAATTAATATCAACATAATATGTGGTTGCAAGTATGAAAAGTAGACAAGGAAAGATTCCAGGATGGAGTCAAGTCCTTGAACATCTTAAGATAATGAAAGAATAAATCATGAGGTAGATATCAAGATAATAGGAATTCATGGAAACACTCTAGGAGGGACAACAAAAATAGTATAGGATTGTTGATGCACTCCAAAAGTGTTGAATATATTTCCACAATAGCATGAATATGTCAAAGACAAGAAGGACTTCAAAAAGAAATGAATCTTTGTAGAGAATCAATAAGGAACCATAAACAAGCAAATGGTTCTATGCATGGTTTTGAATATAAAAGAGATGGTGCCTGGAAAGAATCCATCTTAAGTGGCATAGAGCCATGAGTTACCTTCCTAGAGGGTGGAAGTATCACTTGAAATTATGATGTTAAAGTAAAATAAGTGTTTAGTACCTTCTATTAAATTCTACACAGCTAGTGAATGAGGCATATGTGCATCCTTACAATATGCTAGAGATTAGCTATCCAATCCAAGTTTGAGGCTAGTTGGAAAAGAGAAGAGAAGAGTGCAAGAAACCTCAAGTACTAATGTATTCAGTCAAGAAAGGGATGAAGTAGTTCAGTCTGAAAAGTAACTAGATGTTGAAGACCCAAAGTCTATAAGACAACATGATTGGAATTGTAATTCGCCCAAGTATGAATTGGATTAGTTTGATCCAGAAAATAAATGAAAGTTGAAGGTTAATATCAACTTAGTGTTTGGATGGAAACGCAAAGGTAGCCAAGAGTGATTTGTCTAGAAAGTGCTCAGGATAGAAATAATCATGCACAATGATTATAGTAAGAGCACAAGAGGATTCAAGAATCCAGGAAGAATTGAAGACTTCTAGGATCAACAAGAAAAGTGATACAGGAAGAAAGAGATTGCTACGAATAGTGTAGCAACAAATATGTTATGGCTTGTTGGAACAATCATAAAGAGAGAATTCTTGCATGTTTGCAAGTGTTCCTGATGATGTTGTTTCATATGAAAGGAAGCAACATAAATCTAAAGTGTTGTCTATAAGTCTAATAAAAGAGGCATGAAAGCTTCTACTGTCATCTTCTAATCATGTAACATCAAATGTTTTCAATGGCATCTATGCAGGTAAGTTTTTCTCTTGAAATTAAGTTGCATAATTGCCAAAGGGAAATTCATGTAAGAATTTCCCCATATTGAATTCTTATAATACACAGTATGGTATTGTTTAAGTGCATTAACAAGAATAATATACCAATAGGTGTGTCAAAGGCTAGAGGCCTGTAATAGTTATCAAAGCTTCTTAGCTTTTGAATGCACACACTGACATGGTATCATGTCATTTTAATTTGGTTATTAGGTAATAACCAAAGAAATAAAATATAAGAACTTGTTATAGGAATGATTCTAGGAAAGCTAGTCATGTGTGATACCGAGACATGGTTGGATATGGGAAATTATGGATATAGAAAGGTTATATACCACACAATTACCAAATTCTTCATACCTTTAAATAAACTTGGAATGCAACCTTTCTTATAACACTAATTAACACCACATAATTATATTCTTGGTGTAGTGTTCGGGTCGAAAAGGAAGGCATCTAAATAATTGAGAAGACAATGGGAAGTGTGTGGAGAATGTGTCAATACATTGGCCAGATTTCCAATTTATGGATCATAAGATACATGACTTAGATAAAGAGCATTCTGAACAATCAATGTAAAGCAACATTGAATTGATATGCATTGAGAGTTGCACTCATGCCTAGTAAGTGGAAGAGTTGCACTCAGACATGATAGAATTGTATACTTAAATGCATTTCCTGGATGTGTTTTGTGAGTGCGTGTATATATATTATTGCATGGAAGTAATTATACTAACATCGGAAATGTTGCTAACTCATGGAGTTGAGAAAATTTCAGGAGTTGTTAGACATTGCAACAGGAAAGTTGCAAGTCAAGTAGTCACATGGGCATTGACTACATGAATTTTTTTGTTCAGAAAAAGAAGTAATGAACTTATTGATATTAATTATGAATAGGCATATGAATAGAATGATAATTCATTCTATCTAATAAACTATTTGATAATTGTGATTGAATTTATCAGTGTAGACAATTCTAAGATCATGTTATAAGGTTTTTGTATATATTGCAATGAGGGTATGATGTACAAGAAATACTAATAATTTTTTGGTTGAATGCAAGATAGAAGCATTGCAGGAAAAATGGTATTCAAAATGGTGCTTGTTGAAAGACAAAAGGAAGACTGTATCCTATTATTGCAACAACAATGAAAAATTACGAAATATAATTTCATATTTTGGGGAAAAGTTGAATTACATATGAAATAAGTTTGAGTTCTAAATGAGTTCTTTTATGTTATCTCATGATAACTGCATGTGTGTGATGCAGATGAGATAATATTGATTAAAATTGGAATGTTGGGAAAGAACAACTATTGTTGAGGACACTAAAGCACTATAATTGTAGAACCTTGGTGGGGTTTTGGTAATGGGTTAGCTCTCTCCTTGTGTGTGAAAGACTTGGAAAGATGGATCAATGAAGGACTACATAGTAATGAAGGTGTTATCACTCCAAGAAACCCTTTGTGGTTGCAGACCAAAGGTGCTTGGTAACTTAAGAAATGAATGGTTTTGTATTTTGTAAAGATGGATCAATGGGATAACTCAATTCAACTTATGACATTCAGGCATCAAAATGATAAACAAATAGACAGTTCTCTCCAAGATTGGTTAAACAGTAAAATAGCTTTCAGTGGATGAAGAAAAGATTGTTCATAAACCAGTGAAAGGAAGGGTCTAATAAACAACTAAAGGAACTGATTATAATGTCATGAACCAAACAATAGGATAACAGCTATTCAAGGTTTGACAACAATATAACAGTGAAGAAGAAGTATGAAAAACTGCTACCAAAATGGAAAGAAACATGTGATCTGTATTAGCAATGAAATGTCTGAGTACAAAGAGTATTACTGTATCCAGAATCGAACCATTGTTTGATATCAAAACAGGCATTTATAGCCTCTTACAAACAGTTATACAGATCCTAAAAACATGGATCTGTATTTAATAAAAACAACTCAATTCTAACTAAACAACTTGAAATTAAAGTCTTTAACCACTAATTTGAGTAGTCGAACTGTCTTCAGTCTCCAAAATCACCATCTGCATCCTTCAGCTACTTGTATATGCAATGTGTTGAAAATTAGCAGGACACATGTCTCTGACTATTGGATTTTCCAATATTCATGTCGATTTTCTAGGAAACGGTTTTGCATGTGTAACCCCAAAAAATCTCTCGAATCCCTGATGTTGAGCTTCTCTGATCCGATCTAATAGTCCACTGATACATTGGAATCCCTTCAGAGCCTGTTTGAAATGAACTGTTGTATTCTCGGCCTCAAAAATCGCTTTCCCAGCTTTCAACAACGCAACCATTTGATTTTTTCACGGGTTAGCTGTTGAAAGTTGTCGCTTTCCACAGCTAACGGATAATAGAATAGTAGCCTGGCACTGTTGAAAGTCCCGATAGTGCAAAAAAAGATTCTTCACCTTCAAAATTGATTTCAAACCAAAATCAATGGGCATCTGATTTCTCACCTTGGATATTGACGACAACTTGAGCAAGAACCTTCAGGTCTGGATGAGGTTTTTGCCTCAATTTTTGTTTCAACCTTCTGATCTGCCTTTTGAGACGTTTGGCAAGCCTCCACAAGCTGTTGTAGTTTTTGGTGAGCTTTTTATTCCTCTTCTTCTCTCTAACACTTTCCTTGGCCAATCTTTCAAACGCAGCATTTGTCTTGGCGAAATTATCAGATAACTTTTTATACCTATTTTAATCACCCGCTCCAAGACCTCTTGCTAGGCAATTACTTCCTTGAGA
>SNQJ01S0056942.1:0-17020 GCA_010110895.2 Picea sitchensis
GTATTCGTCACCTTGTCCACCGAGTGAATTGTGGTTTTCTCTGTGTGTACACCATCGGACTCGGAGGTTTTCACCATTGAGAGGAGTCGACTCTAGCCTCCCTAGGTTGGTTCACATAGCAAACCCTTGACTCCTTGAGTCTGAAGGTTGATATAGAGGATCGTTGTGGCATGTCGGGTTTACTATTGGTCATTATGGATCGGTGTGTATTGTTGACAGAGTTGATTACCAGCTCACTCTGTTGATTATGTGACATTGGTGTTGGTTTTGGTATCTCGTTACTACATTGTTATATGATTGAGTGGTTAAGCCCGCCTTGGCTAATTGGGTGAGTTGTTAAATCAAATACACAGTTGTTGCCTCCTTGTATTGCATTGATAGCTCGACACAATGGGTCGAAATAAAAATTTTGTGACTGTGTGTTTTAAAATTGTCAGATTGGAATATTGAAATCATGGTAACTATGACATGGTTATTGTTATCAATATTAATTGATTGTGCCATTGGAGGAAGCCACGGGTTTTTGAACATGGCTTGTTGCAATTTGTTCGATTTTTGTAAAATAGGGCCTGCTATTGATTGCTCGTTGAATTAGATGGATAGCCCGGCATTTTGATTGTTTAGAGTTGAAGAAAATTGGGCTTGTACAGTCTCAGAAATACACTTGCTTGATTGAATTGTTTTGTGGTTTCTACAGCGTAGCGTGAGTTGGAGTGGTAATTGTTGTCTGTGTGTTTAAATGGCAAGTCAAGATCTTTCAAGTTTGAATACGAATTGTGGTGTTAGTTGTCCACTTTGTATGTTAAATGAATGTCATGCATTTTAAATAGTGACAGGCATGAGTGCTGTCACAGTATAACCGCATTGCAATGTAATTATTGAAAAAATTGAAAGACAAAATCAAGCATGATTTTTATGTCTACATTTGATGAGAAAAGTGGAAGTAATTTACTGTGTATTCATTTGGAAATTGCTTGTGGATAAATGAGAAAAAAACAGAGCTCCCCTACAGATTATTGTATGCATACTTTTATCACTGTGTTAAATATTTGATTATGAACAATGAACTAGTTAATGCA
Source organism: Picea sitchensis (assembly GCA_010110895.2). Taxonomy (NCBI): domain Eukaryota; kingdom Viridiplantae; phylum Streptophyta; class Pinopsida; order Pinales; family Pinaceae; genus Picea; species Picea sitchensis. Next base: position 1,080 of record SNQJ01S0056942.1, read on the forward strand.
CAGAGTTGTGTGAACTATACAAAATGGTTGTTAATTGGGTCACAATGGTCATTTGGTTGGTGTATTTCCTTTTACAGAATGGTTATTTGGATTACTTAATTAATTTTATGAATAGTACCCGCTCTCTTTCCCCACCATTATTTCACTTTTCGCTAATTACAACCCCGTCGCCTTCCCACATTCATTTTTCACTCCTTGTTCTAAGATTGATTACAGTCAAGAAGAATTATTTGTTGAAGCAGTTAGAAGTAGCAATGTCTTGGTTAGATTACAGTGATGTTTTCTTTGGTTTGCATTACAGTTGATTGTTGTTGTCTTTGAGCAGTAACCGTGTTCTTTTCCCCCTCATCATATCATGTTTCGCTCAATATGAACCCCTCACATATCCCATGAACCTTTATTCACACCCTGCTCATTGATAAACATTTAAACAATTTGTATGGATTGGATTGCATGAGTCTGATACGTTGTTGAGCCAAATCTATTCCATATTTTTAAAGAGTTGTTATGTATGGTTATTTAAAAGACTATTTGTTAATCAATCATGCATGCAGGAATGAGTTTTTTCAGCCGAGGCAACCATGGCCGAGTCAACCGAGGGAGAGGTAATTGGAACAGAGGTCGAAGAAGGCCACGATTCTCCATACATTTTTATGTTGACTCACAAAAGCTTGGCCAGTTGTTTCAGGCCGGATTTTTCAATTGGATTGGGCAAGGAGTGGTCCAACCTGGGCATAAAAGGCCTCATTTCCAAGTTCCGCAAGCCCCTGGTATTCCTGTGCCTCTTCATGTCTCATTGCAACCCGAGGTTCCCGAAAATGATGGATGGAAAGAGATTGTCCACCCAGTAGTCTCCCAACATCATGGCTGGCCCAATTTATCCCTACCCGCTCCTCCACCTATTAACCCCATTGTCCAAGCTACCCCTACCCACTCCCCAGTGCATTCCTCTCATGCTAGCAAAAGGCTGAAAACCGAGGCCCACCATGCCCTTGACAAAGGAAAAGCCACCGCTGCCCCTTCCTCACCCTCCAATGGCTCTGACAAATCCGTGTCTTCCTGGATGCATTTGAGGGACGATTGTTCCCACGTGATCAACGAGATTAGGCCTAAAGGCTCAACGCAGCCAAAGGCAAATTCAGGAAAATCGAAAGCTGACAGTAACAATCAAGGAAAGATTGCATCTCAAAGTGGGAAATATGGATTTTGAGTTTTTATTTTATCTATTGTTGATGACAGTTGACTTCAAAAGTTTTTGGACAACATGTTTTATTTTTGGATATATGAGTAATATATTTTTTGAAAATAATTTCAAATATCATGAGCTAAATTATCAAATGTTAAATGGGAGTCACAAGGAGGTGTGTTTTGCTTAACTAACTAATATGTTATGATTGTTAAGAGCAAAAGTGAGTCACAAGGGGTCCCACCTACTAGTTATTATTTATTTATAACCCTTATTATGATTATTACTTTTCCCCCTAACTAAAAGTTGGTTGAGTCTTTTAATTAACTTAACTAATGAGTTGGTTCAACTACTTCAACCAACTCTAATTTTTTAAAGGCAAAGGAAAGGGAGGAACAAGTGAAGGATAGAAGCATAAGCATACTAAGGTTAGCTCTTTGAGTTTATCTTGAGATAGTTCGGTTTTCATTCATTCCTTAATTCATCACAAGCCTAATTCTCTTTTATGATAGCAGGGTCTTATTATAGACAACAACATTCAGGGTTGAATTACATCATTCAGACACTTGTTTTTCAGAGGTGTTGATCTATCTTTGATAGTCTGTGTAGATTTGTCTGTTTGTGAATTAGCTTTCATGACTGACAAAGGCTATTGTGTAGAGTCGAGTGGGCCATAATTTGTGGCAAGTTGATCTAGCTTTTAGAGTTCAGTTTTGGTTTTCTGTCAGAGGTACTTTTGTATGTTCCATCAGGGATGTCTAAGTTTGACTTTGGTCCAAAATTTCTGTATGAGATTTTGTAAATAAAATGACTCTTTGGTGAATTGGAATGAAATAAAGGATTGCTTTACATCTCATCTGTCTTGATTATCATCTTGGTGTCTTACTTCTATCTTTACATTTGTTTTCAGCAACTATTATATTCAGAAAATTGTATTAAAATGAATTTTCTAGCAAGTTTTTATTGTGAAAAAGACTAGCCTAAGCACTTGTAATTAATACTTGTGAATTAGGATTTTATTTTGAATGGCTATAAACCTAGGGTGGCATTCCTGTATATTTTGCTTTAGCCAAGCAAAATCTGAAAATGCTTGAATAAGATCATTTCATATATTTTCCTCAATTGATCTGAAAATAGGGCACTGACTTGTTTTGCTATGCAAGCAACCTCTACTCCATTAAAATAAACTCCGGGACCTTGCTCAATGTCTTAGTTGTGCAAGAGATTTTATGTGTCAAGTTTATGCATCTTTTAGGTGTTTATGTGTGAGATTTTTGAAAAGGTTAAGTATGTTGTTTACATAAATACAACAACAAATAACTTGCAGCAAAATAATAACCAGCCAAAAACTCACAATAAAAACAAGATGATAAAGGAGTTCACCCCCAACTGGGCTACATCTCCTTGAGCCTCCATCAATGGACTAGGCTCTCTGGGATTAGTTTGTCAAAGATTCTTTTACAAGATGTTTCTCAACTCCAATGGATTTACTAACTATACCATTGGGTTCACAATACATAAAAACCCCAAAAATGACTAATAGAACTCTGAAAACAAACCATGGCTCATCCGGGCATGACCTCTTCTACTGGTGGCCTTGAGCTTCCTTGTGGAAAAGACACCTATAAAAGTCCTCAAAAGCCTCTGAAACCTGTCCCAATGTGTTCAGAGCATAACAATTAGTCAAAAATGACTATTCAGTCACATAAAATAGACTTGGGCTCATCTGAGCATGACCTCCATCAATGGTGGCCCTAAGCTCCCTGGAGCTCCTGAAACTTCAAGGTAGAAAAACCTGCAAAATAAGTCTCCAAATGGCTTTGAAAACTATGCCAATGGATTCAGAACATCCAAAAACCCCTAGCTGGGCTTTTTCGGCACCTCATTTGGCCAAAAGATGAAGAASTTAGGCCTCCTGCCATTTTCCTCCTTCAAGCTTGTTGTCTCTGGTTCACCAATTCGYACCTCCTATGTGAGTAACCTGGCTTCTGGGYGTTTCCTATGCCTAAATCCAGCACACACGTGCATACCCACAAAACTTGCCAAATTGTCATACCGTTAACGGAATTAGGGCCCCCAAAGTCGGAGGTGTTGGGYGCATGGGGGCCATATGGCCACGTCCCAGCACAAAGTTAGGCCCTCGTTGCAAGATTMATTGTGTGCGCGACAAGTGTCAAGCGCATAAAGCATTGATAGTTTGAAAAACCCTGTGCATATAATCCGTTGTGGTGTGGTCGTATGGGAATGAGTGTTAAAATCGGGGGCTGGGGCTAAGCCCCAGCCTGGACGCGCCCGAAATACACCAAACTTTAACTTTAAATTAAAGTGTCCACACATATATAACAAGGAACATATGGTGGCGCGCCGGTTGGGCGACCTTTGCCAAAGCTCTTGCATAGTATATGGAGGTTCGGGGTTCGAATCCCACGGACCATAAAATTTTACCATATCAAAACGAGGTTTAAATTTAAATAAAATTTGAAAGGTATATGGTCAAGAAACATTTGGGTGGTGCGTTGACAAGGCGACCTTTGCTAAAGCATTTGACTGGTGGAGGAGGTTCGGGGTTCGATCCCCACAGACTCCATAAAATTTTACCCTACAGCATGGTGCCACGTGGCAGCCCATGCCTGGGCCACGTGGCACCACCTTATTGGGCCATCAACATGCCACATGTCCAAATCTAATTCGTCCACTTCTGCCAAATTAGCGCTTGACACGTCATCTACCAACTCAGCTCCTACCACGTCAGCATCATGCCACATCACCTGGCACGTGTGAGTCGTACCTTGCCACATCAGCATGTATGCACTATATGGACTGTACAGTCAACAATTGTTTCCCTATTTGGTCAATCGAACAGAACGTGATATCTCACTCATCCAATGTTCGTTTGACCCCTTTCTAAGTGCGTTGGGTTCGTGACGACGAGGTCTACGCACCCATTCATTTTGAAGTGATTCTGAACACTTTCATTTTTGGGCTAAATTTTGACCCCTAGTCCAGATTCTGATCATCAACAGTTACCACTTACTCCAATGATGCCTGGGGAAATAGTCGACAGTCTGATCCATGCGCAGAGGCAGGGTATCTAGCTTGAAATCAACTCGAAAGGCTTCCATTCATAATTGTGGGTATACCTTCAAGTGACCCCCAATAATACGCGCAATCTCTACATTAAGACCAACAAAGCAGGGTGAGTAACTCTGCTAGTCTGAATGCAACCAGGTTTGACCCTAATGTGAGAAGGGCTTCCCAGGACAAAATGTAGCAATTGGATTTGAACTCTCCCTATCATCAGATACTATTGTGTGTTTTGATGCTTTGGAGAGTGTGCCTTACAACCTATTCCAAAGCGCTATCCTAGCTAATGTTGGTGAAAAAGATCCCTATAAAATAAAAGTTACTAATAAATTTTAAATTTACGTTGTGTTTTAGAGGTTGTTGTTTACTCAAAAGGGAGATGAAGATGAAACTGATGATGTTGTGAATTTGACCCAATAAAATGCAAAAACATATGAATGTATAACTTTTAAATTCAATGAACTCTAATTACAGTAGGGAGAAGGTATTCTTTTGAAGTACAAAAAGCTACAAATTGTAATTTCTTAATTCCGAATGAATACAATTCCAAATAATCATGAACTACAAAATTTTCCAATTCTCTTCTTTAACCAATATTTTGAATGTAACAATTTTCTTATGAAAGATTACTAAAAAGAATAAATGAATTCAGTTCTTCCTTTTCAAAACAAAATAATAAATGTGGTAATGAAAGGAAAATGTAATCCAAGAAAATCAAGACATTCTCAACACAATTCCCAAATCAAATTCGTAATATAGACAAAAATGAAAAAGACAAGACAACCTTTTGACATATGCAAGCAAAAGGTGTTTCTTAATCAACAAACAATCTGAAAAATAAAATGAATCCAAAACTTCATGCAAACCAAAGACTCTTTGTCAAACAAACACCCAGATCAAGATCTGAGATTATATCCTTGTGACAATGATCACAAGCAAAAACTTGTGAAAATGCAAAGAGAGAGTTTCAATCATTGAAAACCAATCAAGAGCAAGCTTTAAACTCAGAGATCAACCAAACACTGGCATAGGAAGTTCACCTTAGGAAACTAAGGCAAAATTGGGACGTAAAAGAAAAATTGACTCACTCCAATTAAATCTACAGGAGTCGTCGCAGGCTGGGTATGGGACACAATGCGATGAGCAAAGGTCGTCGTAGGCTACTAGTAGAGCATAGTGTAACGTCGTCGCATTGGATTGGTCAAGCAGGATGCAACGTCTAAGGGTCATCGCAGGCTGTCAATATGGTGCAGTGCGACGATCTCTGTAAATGAAGAAAAAATGGGAGAAAGTCAAAAAAATCTAAATGAACTTCCAAACCCAGGGACTCTAGATGGATCACCCACAGACTCAGAGAGTGAAATTTATCAGAGGAAGGCAGGCTAAAGGAAAATGGGAAGCAAAAAATCAAAAGGATGTCGTTTCCCGAGTATGGTCGCCAATTTTGTTATGGGACTTATCAGTAAATGCGGACATAAACAGATCTCCCTAGATCCACCTAGATCTAGAACAAAACAAAACATAATATGATGCTTTCCCTAAGCTCTAACTATTGAGTTTACTGGTTAACAAGAGATAGACAACATACCATTTAAATGTCGCGTCCTCCTGCCATTGTCATCCTAKCTCCATTCTRGTGCTCCTGTGGTATTGAATCTGCAAGGGAACACAAGCCAACCAAAGTGAAAGGAATCCAATATACTCAACAAGAACTTATGCATGTGATCAAGGAATCATACAATAAAACAAGACAAGTTTTATGGGAAAGAAACATATCACTGTATTATATTCAAAGTGAAAGTGGAGATTACAACCAAAGCCTTTATGTTGCAAGGTCCCCTCTCGATGACCCTTTTCTCCAACACACACACTTGCTCCAACCTTGAATGAAGAAGATCCACAATGACTTGATGAACTGAAATGAAGCCCTCAAGTATGAACTGAAGTAGAATTTCTCATCCAATTCTTAGCCTATTCAATATTAATCTTGCTTGAATCAACCTTCATTAAACTTCATTAACCTTCATTAACCTCAGCCTTTTCCATGAGAAATCCCTCTTTATATAGGGGAAAGAGAGATGGTTGAAGAGATTAGGATGATCCCACCAAACCAGAGAAGCGAGTAAGATCCAAACCATTCGGACACCACCTCATCTTCTAGAATATCCCCTTCTAGAACTTTCGTGAAACTCGACCTTTTCTTAGTCTTTTGACATCATCGCACCCTAGATGTAGAGCATCCTGTGGATATGTCGCAACCCAAATTTAGAGCAGGAGGCGACGACCAGGCATCGTCGCACCCTATGTATGGTGCAGCCTGTGACGACCTTCCTTAATAAGGTTTTTGAGAAGAGAAAGTTAGTCACTTTCCTCATGAAGAAAGGATCTTTTTGAGAACATGAACAAATGTTGTCAATGGATCACTGGGGTGACCAAAATAATGTGTAACAGTGATTACAACATAAATCTTGGTCATTCCACAACTTATTACCCATAGGGTAATGGATTAGCTGAGTCATCCAACAAGAGTCTGACAAGAATTATAAAAAAATTGCTACAGGAAAACAAGAAGGCTTGGCACAAGAAACTTTTTTATGCACTATGGGCAGATAGGATCACTACCAAGTGGTCTATTGCTACATCACCTTTCCAGATTGTATATGGCACATATGCAGTTTTCCCTACCTCATTAGGGATGCCAGTTATGAAATTGTTGCAAGAATAAGAAGCTGAACCAAATGATGCTCAAAGGAGGATCAATCAATTGATTCATGTACAACAATTGAGAGAAGAAGTAAGTGTACAACAACACACAACTACATCAGGATAAAATGAAAAAAATGTTTGATAAACATACAAAAGTTGATGATTTCAAGGTAGATGATCTGGTGTTGAAATGAGATGCAAGAAATGAAGATAAGGGGAAGCATGGAACATTTGAATACCTCTGGCTGGGACCATTCAGAATTGTTGCGTATCATGGAAGAAATGTTTATCTGCTACAAGAGCTCAATGGAGATCTCATTGGTGGAGGACCTGTGAATGGAAGGTTTCTCAAACACTACTTTACTTAAAACATTTTGATCTTTCATCTCATTGTAAATAACCATTTTTATTTTTTTAGATAGAGCAGTTGAAGTCATCATTCAACAAAAATTGAAGCCCGAAGTGAAGGCCCTAAGGTTCTATTAAGTTTAGCTAGTGGTGTCAAGTTTGAAAAAAGGTTTTGTTGGTCAGTTTATTTTTTCATTTTTAGAGTATTTTTGAGTCAAAATAAAGCCCAACGGACAAGGCACCTCGTCTACTATTCTTTGTTACCTCACAGAGAGGATAGCATCGCCATTGGAGCCAAATGTTAGTATCATTATTTTGAGGGTAGAGTTAGAGGTTTGTGAACAATTTGCAAATTCATGCCTTGGTCTTGTGAAGACCAATGCATTCCTAATTGAGTCATTGAGTGTGTGCGTGTTTTCAAAGAATTGTGTCTCGTGAGATGTTGCAAGGTATGTGGGTCATTTTTTTTATAAACCATCAAATGGCACGTCAAAAAGAGTCAAGCCATAAGTCTAGGAGGAATGGTTTTTTGTAGATGTCATGGCATATTATGACACATTATGAAAGAAAAGAGTCATCAAAGGTTATTATGGCACATTTGATATCTTTCAAAGTGGTTTTGTACTTGGTATGCAGAAAAAGTACGCATGTTGCACAAGCACGCTGCGCAAACTCCTTGGCACTACACAAATTGTCATATCACCCTAAAATGGTCTAATCACACTTCAAATCATTCTTTGCTTGGCATATGCATGTCTCTCCCTCCCATTTTCATTGCAAAAGAACCCTCTGCCTTCGATCAGATCCCTTGTCTACAATGAATTCAACATTTTCCACTCGCTATGCAAACCATGTCTGCCTGATACACAAACTTCACACAGAAACCCTGTCTACCTGCTACACAGACTTCACAAACTCTAACCCTGTCATTCATTGTGTAAAGTGCCATGTCTGAGTTTTTAGCCTTGGAACCTCCTTGTCCTTATGAGTTTTGGTATTTTCCCCACATTTGGAGCATGGCCACTCAAGGGAAAAAGAAATACAACAAAGGAGGCAGTGTGTTGAGGTGTGAGCCATAGAGTTTGGGCTTGGTGAATTCTGATCTTGCATTTAGGGTTTCATTTGAGCAAGCTAGTTGCATGAGGTTTTGTGAGAAGATTCAAGGAAATAATGCATATGTAACAAAGGAATTTGCCCTCAATTTCAATGGTGTCCAGACAAGGGTTGCTGACATTACCTTCTAGGTATCAGAGGACACAGTGGTTGTGGCAACTGAGATTCCAGTCTAGGGGGAGAAGTGGTTTAAAGGTATGCCTCTTGATCCAGTTTTCTATACTAATTTCTTGAAACCTAAGCACAAAAAGCAAAGGTTTGGTACCACTATTCCAAGAGAATGCATACTGGAGCACTATGAAAGGTTGTTAAGAGTGGTCCAACAATATTTTACTTGTGAGGGGAGATTTGATAGGGTATACCTTTATCACATAAGGCTTCTGATGCATTTCATAGGGAAGAACCCTTTAAATTTACCTTTCTACCTGTACATAAGTTTAGGAAAAATGGCAGACGAGGTTCAAGCTAGGGCTGATCAGCTTAAGTCCAGTTTGTTTCATTTCTCCTTGGTTAAGTTGCTAGTGGTGGAAGAAATTAAGAACTCAAACAGAGACTGGGACTCTTTCTTAACCTCAACTAACATTCCTTTAGATCCCAAAGGAGACACCCCCTCATCTGCTGAGAAGTTCGCCTCTAGAGTTTCAAGTGGGAAAGAAAAAGGGTCTGCAGAACATGGCATGAGGAAAGGAAAGGATTTTGATTATTCTTCACCAAGCCAACTAGCTAAAAAGAAAGGTAGAAGGCTACACTTTGCTGATAAGGTGGAGGAATCAAGAGTTAGTAGCCAATCACAAGGTCAGTTCTCGAGAGATTTCCTGTAGCTGCCCTACATACAAAGTCCGTTGATCATTCAGCTCAAGGAATTGAGGAAGATCAGGTGCAGCCATAAGAGAAAGATCAAGTAATCAAAGAGCTACAAGATCACCTCCAGGAAGCTCAACATTCCATAGCTCATATTTTTTATGATAACAGGGAAATGAAAAGAAAATTGGTTAAGAGGGTTTATGATATTCAAACTCCACAAAATGCAATAGGTTCAAAGAAGGAATCAACCTTAGAGGTTCCAAAATATTCTAAAGAGAAGGAAGGCAGGAAAAGTCCTAAGACTGTGGATTTGATTAAACCTACACCCGCCTTAACAAGATACTCAACCAGAAAGATAACCTCTGATTACAAGCTTGCAGAGGAAACACAAGCACAAGGCCAACCTGCACTAGTTGAGAAGATTTATACTTCACCTTGAGAGTGTGAGAAAATCATCAAGTGGCTAAATAAACAACTCAGGGAGGCTCAAGACCTAACCATTCAACTCAAGGAGAGTAAAAGAGTATCAGATCTAAGGTTTCATAGAAACTTTAAGGAGTGTGGACCAACCATCAACAATGTTTGTGAATCCCTCACAAATGCCCAKTCAAAATTGAGAAGGAATGCACTGCTATTTAGGAAAGTGGGTAACTTAAAAAGACAAAATTTGTCATTGAGAAAGGAAATCAGGTCTCTCAAGCTGAGGATGAAGGTTGATGATGAAGCTAGAGGGAAGTGGAACCTACTTGCAAAGGTCAATGAGTTATAGGTTTCATATCTTCACTATTTTTCTTTTTGAGGAACCACAAATAATTAGTTTTGAATTTTGACTAGAAAACTGCATTGTACAGAACTTGCGTAGTGATCTCACGCTACACAAGTGTTGTAAGTACATAGGAGGTTGAAGGACATTGGGTAATGATTGGTAAACAATATAGCAATGATTTGGAGCCTCCAAAAATGTTGCAACCACCTCCTAAATGAGGTTTACTTAAGTAATCCACCACGTTGTGTAAAGCTCGCTATGCAACTGTTGTAGGTTGCAGTTACACAACGTGTCACAATAGATCATTATGCAAAGGTGACAGGGAGCCTTGTCAATGCTTATATCACTCCAAGATTTGTCTGCATCTGTTCCTGATGACTCACATCAGCCTCAAACTCGAAAATATGTTGGAGATCTCTTTTTGTCAAAGAATATTGTATGCATTAATATGGTCAAGGTGAATTTGCTATTTTTAGCAAGTAGTTTACAAGTTGTTCTCTTTTGATGTAATCAAATCCATAATTATACAACAGTAGTGAAATTCGACTTCTTTAGACTAGGAATTTAATTTGCTTATATATTTGAGCATTTTGAATGTACAAGAGGTTGGCAAAAGCACAAAGGATATTTTGTATTGAACGTTGTATAGGTTTTCTGAATTTGAATGAAAGACTAGTGCAGAAGTCTAGAGCTTTTTCATACCAAAGATTCTAATGGTGATGACTTGAAGTCTGTGTTCCTTTCATGTATGTTATTCTTGTTTCTTTATCTTTCATCTGCTAATACTTATATGTTTAAATTGGATATCAAGTGGTCTGAAATTCATCTTAAATGATGCTTTAGATTATAGCATTTTGTGTTAGAAAGTAATGGATGTGCTCATTTAACCATAGACAATATAGCAATATTGTCACCCAACCATAGGCCGAAGCCACCCCCGAGCACCTTAACCTTGACATAGAATCATTCCGAAAAAAAAACCTAGGCTAAATAGCCAAACAAAGGTGGCACACCCTTTCTCCAAGGATAGCGCACCAAGCAAGACTAACAAGAGCTGATGAGAGAGTCCAAACCATAACCAAGAGATAGTCCAAGCCAAAATCAAAATCTGTTAGTTGCAGCAACTACAACAGTAGCTCTCCTCCAAACTTGCGCACAAACTGGCCAACTGCAGTGTGCACAAGTGTTGCTTCTGCAGTTCTGAAAATACTAACCAAAATGAAGACTAGCCTCCTGTATGTTTACTATTTTTGGCAGACTGCCTTGGCCGACTTCTCATTCTGGGTACTAATTCTTTAGTATATAACATTTCCTTTAGCCAACTTCTTCTATTGGAGGTTAATAACCTAATACAAGTCATTCTCTTGAGCCGACGTGTCTTCTAGGGTTATTAACCAATTAATTAGGGTTTCTTCTTGCTTCCCGAAATATTCTATTCTTGTCAAGTTTACACGTGGAGGTAAATACCTCCTGCAACTACCATAATATCAAGACTCCCTCCTAGATAGGGAGGTATTGAAGGTAATGGTCTTGAGCACAAACATACCATTCACCCAGTAGCATCAACATAGTCGTATAGTCTATCTCGTGATTAGATCATGAGCACCATCATCACTATCACTATCAGTGTCATGATCTGCATCATCTCTCGAGGCCATACTCCATCTGAGTAATCAGACATGATGCTGGATAAGTCACTCACTCCACAGAGTGACACATGAACCATTCTTCTAATCTGGACATATGTCCTAGAAGAATGAATGTCTTGGACCATTTTCTGTCTAGGGAATCTCTGTCCATTGATCATCCATCTAGCTGATAATTATTTCCAACACCACTGACAGTTTTTAAGGCAATCAGAACAATGTCATTCAATAGAACACAACTGTGTCTATCCATAGTAGTACACAACTACAATCCACTGGTANGGGAATCTCTGTCCATTGATCATCCATCTAGCTGATAATTATTTCCAACACCACTGACAGTTTTTAAGGCAATCAGAACAATGTCATTCAATAGAACACAACTGTGTCTATCCATAGTAGTACACAACTACAATCCACTGGTACACTGCCACACCAAGTAGCACACAGATAATAGATCAGTGACATATAGTCACAATCAATGGAACACATCCACCACAGTAGTATACATCTATTGTTCGGAGACATACAGTCTCCATAAAAATCATATCATCTGATGTCAACATGCACAAAAAAAATTGTTATGATATAAATTGAATCATCTGGGCCATTCTTCCACTCACATATGTGAGATTTGGAAGAGCATCTTCCCTTAGAAGGTAAAACATCAACGATGAGATATCTGGACTATTCTTCACAAACAAGGAAGAATAACTGTCTCGATTTCTGAGCCTGGACCATTCACCTATCTGGGCCATTCCTCCGGCACTAAACAAAGTGCAAGTTGGAGAGAATGAGTCTGCCCTACGGAATGCCTGTCCTTGAGTGTTGAACCTGGACCATTCACCTATCTGGGCCATTCCTCCGACACTAAACAAAGTGCAACCTAGAGAGAATGAATCTGCCCTAGCGAATGATTGTCCGGACCATTTCCTAAGGAAATGATTGTCCTGCACCAACCTCCAAAACGGACCATTCTTCGAAAATGCTCACAACTGTGAGCTTCGAAAGAATGATTGTCCGACAAGGCAGACCGATCCTCTTGACCACTACTGAGAGTGATCGTCAAGAAGAGAGACTGTCCTAGACCATTCCCCCACACTCGCCACAAGAGGAATAATTGTCTATGGTACATCAACAATCCATCAAACCATTTTCATTACGAAAATGACCACTCGATTTGGACCATTTTTCGAACTGGAAGATGCCTATCTGTCAGAAATCTCAAACCACTTTCCGAACTGGAAAGGAACTGCTCATCCTGGAACATTTTTCGAACTGAAAATGACTGTCCATAAATCAATAACACATCAGGGATCCCTCCCAACCTGGGAGTCATCTCTCCCCTTTTCAATAAGGAAGTCATCTCCACGAGCTCTAGCTATTTCTTGAGTACACAAACTCCTTCATCTTGGACAAAGGCTTTACCAAAATATCTGCTTATCTGCTCATCTGTGGAGATATATATTAGAGAATCACTTCTCTTTCCTGGACTTCATCAAGGAGAATGTAATGCTTGATCTCAATGTACTTTGGTCTTTCTGGAACACTGGTTTTCTCTGAAGGCTTCATATAACTCTGATCATTACAGTATATCATAGTTGAATTCAGCTCTTTTGTTTCTTGCTAGCTCATAACATCGTGGTAAGGCTCGGACTGGAACATATCCATGTGGCACTTCTTCTGTCATTGTGACAGTTTTTCATGGATTTGCAATCCATCACCCTGGACTTCTGAGTAACCATTCTGATTTTTATCATAGAAGGCTTTCACCACGCTTCTACTGTGCATGAGAGGCTTTGCACCAAGTTGTTTGAATCCATACAAAATCTTCTTCCATCTGCATACAAGGGTTTCTTTCTGGTATACCTCAAATCATTGAGGTTGATCTACATACGCTCTTTGTTCAATTATTCTTGAGAACGGTCTTTGCATTCATTTGATGTAAATTCCAACCCATGGATATTGCAGACAATATAATGGCTCATGTAGAGGTATGTCTGGTTTACTGGAACAAACAATCATCATAGTCTTCTCCCTCCATCTGGGAAAACCTCTAGTTCTGGATCTCGCAATGCTTATATTCATAAGTCTTCCATACACTGTTATTCATCAGTTCCTCTGCTTGATTTCTTTTAGTGAGTTTAGATCAGGCTGGTAGTCTTGGTATTCTCAATACAATGACTGGTTGTTCTGGCTTTTCCTTCTCTCTTGGAATCTCCATGTTCTTCCATCATGTTTTTCTTTAGCTCTTAGGTCCATGGATTTTTCTATAGATTCCATGCCCTGAAGATTCCAACTTCTTTCTTTTATCATAGGATCATGGATGTGGATGGACAACCGTGGATACTTTGAGGCTTCTTTTCGAAGAAGGCTTCTTCTAAAGTCAAAATGAACACATACTGCTTTTCATGGTTGTTACCATGGATATATACTTCATCATCTTTAATGAATCATAGGATTAAATCCCTCCTAATCCTTGCTTCATGTATGAATGTATGCTCTTCTTTTGGAAATATATAATCGACTCCCTCCATCTAACAGATTCCATGCTTCTGTCTGCATCCTTATTGCCTTCTACAAAGTGTCATAAGTATTTCTCCAATTTCCTCTTGATTGTTGACTTCTTTCTGTCTTTGCTTCTTCTAGGTTTCTTCAAGATTGATTCTGATTTCGGCTTATCTTGCAGTTGTACTTCATCCTTTCATGTGTATTGTCTGACTTGTAGTCATTATGATAGTAGTCCTTATCTTGTTGTTCTTCCATAGGTATAGTTTCTCTTTGAACATATTATCTTCTAAGAAATAGATATGCAAGATATGTACATAAAACATGGTATGTACAAGAACTGTGAAGAGTATTGTTACCTTGTCTTAGAAGAAGAAGTTTGTTTTGTCCTGCTTGACTTTCTTTGAGGGTTCCCTTTCTCCGGCAACTAATGCTTCCTGTGTTTCCTTCCTTTTCTTTAACTCATGAGAGATTCTTGTAGTGACCATATTTTCGACAGTTGAAGCATTGTATTTCTGACATATCTTTCTCTTGATTTGGCTTCTTCCTTGAGCCAAACTTCCTTTTGTTCCTAAAATTCTTGAATCTTATTGTGAAGGCTTGATCATCGTATTTCTTTTGAGGTTTCTCTTTTGCACTAATCCTTGATTCTTCTTGTGCACAGCAAGTCCAAAGTTCTTCAAATAAAGGATACTCCTTCCTTGTGTTCATGCTCGTGACAAATGCATCCCATGTCTTAGGAAGACTGTTGAGTACTATATTTTCTAGTTCCTTCTCTAAAATGATTTCTCCAATAGCTTGTAGTTGATCTCTTAACTGAGAGATTCTCACAAAGTATGATGTTATGCTATCATCATCATCCATCTTCATGTCACAGAGCTCATTCTTTAGACTCATTATTTGTCCAATGTTTCTGACTGAGAAGAGGTTTGTTAGGGCATCGTACATCTTCTTAGACAAATCAAGATGGGAGATGTATGGTATCAAGTGGTATTTTATAGAATCCACTATGATACTCATGGAATTGATGTCATTGTCTTTGAACTTCTCCATAACTGCAATGTTCTGCGGTTCCTTCTCTTTTCCTTCTTCAAACTCTGGTTCCACAATCTTTCCTTTCGCGATATCCAACACTTTATTCTTGGCAAGGATGAGATCAATCATTGTCTTCCATGCTATGAAGTTAGAAGCCCCTTTTAACTTGTTTTTTGACTTCATAGAATAAGTCATGGCTGCTTTGACTTGGTCAACCCTAGATTTGACCAAAAACTCAAACTGACGTCTTAGCTTGCTGAGAGTACTAGGAGATGTGCTAGGCTAGTGTGCACTAGTCTATCCAGAAATTAGGTCAATCCCTTCACTTAAGGTGCCTCAACGAGAAGGTAAGGGTTTCGCTACTGCAACAAAAACTGGTTGCAATTGCAACTGAGCAAATCCTCCCAATCTATCTTCCAGCGGTTAGATTGTCTGAAGATAGTGTGGGCCCATAACTTGTTAGAAAGTAATGGATGTGCTCATTTAACCATAAACAATATAGAAATATTGTCACCCAAACATAGGCCGAAGCCATCCCCGAGCACCTTAACCTTGACAAAGAATCATTCTGGAAGCAAACCCTAGGCTAAATAGCCAAACAAAGGTGGCACACCCTTTCTCCAAGGATAACACACCAAACAAGACTAACAAGAGTTGATCAGAGAGTCCAAACCATAACCAAGAGATAGTCCAAGCCAAAACCGAAATCTACTAGTTGCAACAGCTGCAACAACAACTCTCCTCC